>NLAK01000187.1:0-11847 GCA_002370295.1 Metschnikowia bowlesiae | reverse complement strand
ATGCCAATTGATGGAGGGCTACTCGCCAACTGGCTATAGCTATTGAAAGAAAGAACAAGAAAACGAAAAACATGAAAAAAATGAGAAAATTAAAAAGATCTGTCTTGAAATTGTTATAGGGGACTGAATACTGACTACTAACTGAAATTGCAGGCAAAGAGTGAGATCTAGAGCGACACGAGATTTCTGGCAAGTTCCTATGGTGGCCCGGAAAGCCTTGCGGTAATGAACCCCAATGTGCCAATGGATTGTGAGGATACTGCGAACCCTTAGAGGTGGGATTGCGTATCGGTAATGAGCCTCGGCTACACCACGGGATTTTGAAACTTGGCAAGAAGAGCGACCATGGGAATGAGCCAGAGAGCAAATGTCTTCTAGAAATCACTGTTTAAATGCAGTGGTGGGAAGTAGACCACTACGAGGAAACCTGTGACAATCTCGAGAAAGATCGCCCAAAAAAAAATATTTAGTTAGTAATTGCAAGAGAAAATATAAACAATGTAGAAGTAGACGGTCCTTGAATAGTGGACTACTAATACACAGGGACCGAACAGGAATATGTGAAAATTCTTAGGAGGTACCACTCCACATCATATAAACTTGAAGTTACCCTCTCAACTAGTAAACTGCGACGAGTACGTAGATCAGGCAACTTAGACTCACAATTCCCAGAAGTACAAAACAATCAAGAAAAATTACTTTGACCTAATTAACTCTATGTAAAAATTTGACTTGAATCTCGCCGTCAATAATGACCGAAACTTTACTCCCGTCCTCCAGTGCTGGATATGACTGAAAGATCCCCAATCTCATGTCGATTCATGGCCTCTATGATTGTGGCGTGGATTTCCGGCTATATAAACACCACTTCACGCTAATCGGTCTACAGCGGCGTATCACACATCATACTTCGTGCACCATCCAATTTTTGCATATGATGAATGGCGTTAGCAGGGCTGAAATGATTGCAAGTTTGAAAGCGGGCCCGGCAACACATTGAGAGCTTCATCACTAGCCCCTTTCTTCCCTGCGCCTTTTCCCTTTGTACTCTGACCAATAATGCAGCATTGTGGCTAGGGTGAGAACCGGATACCAAATTTCGAAGTGGCATTGAGCAAAAGTCACATCACACCTACGAAACCACCCCTCCGCTGTTAAGATCTTGCTTGCTTCACCGTCCGCTCGAAGTGGTACTACTTGTTGTCAGAGAATAGATCTGGGCCCTGGCTTACTAATCTGCAGTACTCTCCAATTTAAAGCAAATAATTCCTGCTCATCGTTATACATGGGTGTGTTTGGAGGACCATAGAGTAGCCATGGACTGATGACCAGTGGGTCCGAGCTCGAATAGCACAGACTTGGGATCATGAAGATACGTGCGGACTTTCTTTCCATCAGCAGATACATTTGCATTCGTGGGTCTGGTTCTTTGATGACACTCCAACCTGGGTTTGTATGATTACTTTTATGAAATTAGCAGGCATCTAGCGTTATATTTGGGGATCGACATTCACCAATAAATCACCTGAAGTGTTCTGGTCGTCCAGGAGACCAAGACATGCAGAGTGACTAAGCATAGCGCGCTCAGTCTTTGGTTGTCAACATCCAATATAATCCACTCAGACAGGATCTCAAAAATTGCTTGGTTAAATCCCCCAGTGCTTCTCGAATCCAACGGAATCCTAATCACTTTTTTGCTTGTTATTAGATCATTCAGTCTATTGTAACCGGAATTGTTCGACACAACGTGCGGCTTGGAGCTATTCCAAGTGGACTCGGCTCTTTGGCCACTATGGGAGATGAACCCTTCGATGTGATTTTGATATCGTCAGCGGAGTTACAAATCTACCACAATGAGCGTTCACACTAGCTAAGCTAATTCATGGTGTTCTAATCGAATGGAGCTCTGCTTCAACGGGAACGCTCGCGCATGAGTCTTTATGGAATTTTCCAAACGAGGCCGATTAATATGCCCACCTTTTAAGAATGCAGAAAAATAAACGTGAAAGTACATATTCTTGAAAAGATGTGAGTAAATAAGACCTCGTATTGAATACGCCATAAATCAAAGATTGTTGTGTAACTATTGTGGCGAGCTCAATTGGAGTTGAAAATGAATTACACGTATAAAAGGCAAATGTCTTCACTAATGTCTTTAGTATTAACTTGGAAACCATTTAACACGAAAATTAAGCGACAAAGAAGCAAGCAGGCGAGAGAAATAAATACTTCTACAGTAAGAGGGGGGAAATCAAAGATGAAAAGTACCATACAAAAGTGAATAATGGAACTGACTTGCGTGGAAGAGTATGAAACTATCTAAATTATCGGTTTGGTTTAATTTTCAGTGTGGTTAATCTTTGCCGGGTGTTCAAGTAACTCCGGTTGAGTGTAGGACTGTTTTAATTAGTTGGGGAAGAACCTCATAGATTCTCAGCTCAGCTACTCGCAAATCCACCGCAGTTCAGTGAAGCATGACTGATAGTAAACGGTTTATACCTGGCCATAGCTTGTTCCGGTCTTGAAATCTGCCGTACTTTGATTTTCCGTGCTCCGATAGCTGGCTGGAATAACTGGAAGGCAACTAAGTGGATTGGCCCTCTAGATTAGCGAGGTAAATTCATGGTAGCATCAGCTCTAAGCGGTCAGCATGCGGTAATTTGCCCCTCACAAAATCAGTGTAGAGCACCACAGTGGAGATGAAGTGTACTACAATGCACTACAGAGATTGAGAAACGAAATCCCCCACTTTTGGTTTGTGTATATTCATAAATATGTTGTAGCACAACCAGACACTGAGCGAAGGTCGCAAACTATAGAGAAACTCCACATGGGTTTCGGTGTTCGGACTGTCCCAAAGTTTCCAGGCCCTTCAGGCAATGACACACGCTGGGGACCATCCGTATTTGGTTTTGAGAGTCCAGAAGTTGTCCTTTGGAGCAGCGGTGGAGGTTTTCTTGGAGGATGGTTGGGGTGCAGCCATTGTGGTTTTATTGGATGATGGGGGTTGCAAAAAATGGCGGAAATTCCCTCCTTATATACTCTTGTAGTACGCCGTATGCACTTCTGAGGCTAGGGAGTGAGGCAATTGACTATGGACGCGTGCGTAATTGGATGCGAAAAAAGTCCCCGCGCATCCAGAGTTTGATAAAGTTACTCGTTTGGGTCGCCGCAATGCCTCAGATGATGCGCCACAAGCATACAAGCACGCACCACTTTGAGGGATTAGCTTACTGGAGAGTACTTCTTTTTCTGCATGAATGACCACCTTTGATAGAGCGGAGTCGGGGTTTCAGTGGCTGCAATATGCTCTAAGGTGGAGTCTAGTGTGCGGAGTGTGGTTTAGAGTACTATGCTATAGTGTGTTTGATTGCATTCCCGTGTTCTATGACTTGACCCTCGCTTTACAACCGTGTTTCCTAATAAAAATGGCACCTGTACACCTAGAATTTTGAAAAGCGGTCCTCGTGCATACTAGAATTTCCAGGGTACTTTGGTGTGCTTGGATGCAACTTGCAAAGCTCGTTCAAGTTAAGCAGTGAAAAATATCCTGCGGCATTTCGACATCTAATGAGTCAGATCAGGTGTGTTCTTGTGTGGGTAGTGCGCAGGCATTGGTACTTTTAACTGGACACCCTAAAAGAGCATGTTGAATTGTGGCGTCATCTGGTGCTTTGTTAGACGTATTTGCTGGTTTTCAACTGCCGCATGGAAGCCAAAACACCCATACATGATGCAACTTTGGGATTCTAGTATCAAGCCCATCCAGATTGACATATTCCGAAGCTAGTTGTGCCTCACAGACCCAGGATCAGTCGGTCAATCACTGGAACATGCTCAAGTTGCAAGCCATGGTCGTGGATTCTCGCCGTTCTAGAGGCACTTTTCACACAAGAGGACTTTTCAGTTTGAGATTTTTGGAAGAGAGGGATATCCTAATGTCCTAAATGACCAAGCCGAATTCTGCCAATCCACGAAGGGAAAGATGCATTGCGTCAAAGTATATGAATATCACCGTGGAAATTGTGAGAATGGTCGGGAATGGTGACTCCTGGTTGACGTCAATACAAAAGGAAAAGCACCGGCTATTACTGAATGAGGTCTTGTGTTCTCTCTTCTGTCCACAACTCATCTGTACAGAATTCTCGCAAGCACTTGACGTACACAGGCTCACGGCCAAGTAAAAAGTGAAGTGGATTCAAACATGAGATTCGTTGGAACATGGTAAATTCGTGTCCCTGCGAGCACTGCATGCTCACCTATACAGGTGATAAGCTTGGCAAGAGGTGTGTCATATGAGAGTGCGGCCAACTATACTACAAGTGCATCCGGGGTGACCAAAAGCCAGGATTGGACACAAGTAGACGAAACAGACAGGTTTCGGATGCATCCGGCCCAGGAAATTCTTATTGAAGCCGTGAAAGGAAGAAATTCTCAATCAAGTGCCAACACGCAGCTCTTATAAGGTCAGCGCGTTTGCGTTGTCAAGTGCCCAGCTCTCTGTTTGGGCTTCTTGCTGTTAGGCGGAATTAAAGAGTTCGAGTATTCCTTGGCCTTTGATTTGACTAGCTAGACTCTAACCACATCGGTAGCTGACTTACACCCTTGCTTTCAGGTTCTTGTAGGGCATGAGCACCAAGAGAAGAAGTTTTGTGTATGGCCAGTGAAACAAGAGGAATCCCAAGTTATATAGAAATGTCGGCCACGACTGTGCCACCGTTTCAGGCGAGGGCCTCGATTGGGCTAGCCGTGCCGAGTGGTCGACCAGCCCCATCAAAAAAAGGGCTCTTCAGTCTAGATCTCGGAGGAAGCGAAGCAGAGCGGCTCGGTCCGTGTATAGAGGCAGGTCCGGCGCCACACCGCGTCTAGCCTTGCTTCGCTCAATTGAGCACCTATGGGTCGCACACTACTCATGGGGAGTCACTTCACATCTTGTGAATCCTGGAGCGCCTTTTCAAGAACAAATACCGTCCCGAATTCTCACAGTCCCTAAACGTCTAGGCGAAATGAGAGGGCTTTCAAAGTATCAATAAGTGTAAAATCTTGGAAGATAAGACCAGCGCCATTGAAATGATCAATGCACCTGATTGACCCACAACAATCGCAGTAACCGACGCCAGGCAGGCATACTCTTTTACAGACTCAAAACCTATAAACATGCGGCTTGGGGAAACCTCCATCGCAAAACTGTGGCCAAGTCTCCAAAAGCCAGAAAAGTTACCACAGGGATAACTGGCTTGTAGCAGTCAAGCTTTTTTATAGCGACATTGCCTTTTGTTTCTTCGATGTCGGCTCTTCCTATCAGACCGAAGCAGAATTCGGCTTATCCATAACTTGGTCAGCGCTACCAAGTAGTTTATCGCTCAATCTTTCTGCATATATTCAATCCAAACGCAAATAAACTGTGTGAGGCAAAAACGAAGACGCCTGTTGCAATCTTCTCCATGGTGCCTTCTTGGTAAACACCGTTCAATACACCTCCTCGGTCATGACCCACTACACATTCTGTAGTATCTACCCCAATAGTATGCACGAAGCAGACCAGAGCGCATGGACCGCATTTCTACTGGTCAATCTGTTGAAAGAATTTGTTGCTACGTGGCTTAGTTACTCCTTCTCACTCAGAGCCATGACCTGTAGGAAGCTTCCGATTGGAAACCGAAGTGTTGTAACATAGAGATCAAGATTCTTCGTAAAAGGTGGGGAAAACCACCGAAATTCTGTTCTGGGTATTCAGTGCTTTCAAAATAAACCAGTGCGTAATATTGTATCGAACCAGTGCGTAAAATTGTATCAAACCAGTGCGTAAAATTGTATCAAACCAGTGCGTAATATTGTATCACACCAGTGCGTAATATTGTATCACACCAGTGCGTAATATTGTTTCAAATCAAATTCAGAATTTTAAGCTAGGCGCAAAAAGTGCAGCCGCGGCTGCGAAAAGGCGTACTGTTGAACAGTTGAGTCACCACCTGTTAAGATGCAGGTATGGACCATGTTGACAACCAGAGACTGAGCGCGCAATGCTTAGCCACTGCGCATATCTTGGTTGCCAGGACAACCAAAATACGTCAGGCAGTTAATGGGTGAGTGTCGATCCCCAAATATAAAAGCCTAGCTAATTTAAAGACCATCGAGCACACAGCCTCGATGTCCCACGTGACATCAGCATAATTCCTCGTGACCGTGGGTGTATGCAGAAACAAGGTATAAAAAGGCTCCCGAGCACACTCCGTGGCTCGGTGGTCAACTAGGTACGTGCTCACTTATTCCAGTGTAAACTGTATACAAATGAAAGTATATTTCTGAGATCCAAGTGTTAAAACTTAACACCTCTGCGAACTGGTGAATGCGCGCGACTGCATCGGCAGCGCAAAGAGCGAGGACAGTTTCGTGGCACATGATGCAGCTGAAACAAGGGCAGGAAAAGTACACTTTGGCTTCAGGGGAATACCAAGGACTTATGCTAAAAATACTCGGGAGTGAACCGCCTTGAATGCCAAGAACTGTCTTCGGGGCTGTTCGGTGCCAAGGAATGTCTGAGCTGTTCGGTGCCAACGAATGTCTGAGCTGTTCGGTGCCAAGGAATGTCTGAGCTGTTCGGTGCCAACGAATGTCTGAGCTGTTCGGTGCCAACGAATGTCTGAGCTGTTCGGTGCCGAGACGAGAAGTCCGGAAGTAGAATATTTACGGAAGAATTAGGTATCAGGAAATCAGGAACCACAACTCTAGTATAGATCGATACAGATGGGAATACGAACTTGTCTGAGATTACAGAATATGCCCAAAAATTTCAAGATTCAGCAGCTGCTCGCATCACAAATGTTCCCAGTTTCGAGACGGTATAACGCTCAGGAGTTACTGCTTGCATAAGCCCAGGGTCGGCTTCGTGCCTATCCCAGAAACGTGGGCTTCACTAAAGTCTCAGAAGAGCCGTCTATACTGTTGAACCACCAAATGTGCAACTGCAGCACAGGGCATATACAGCACTACGTGAAAGACACCGGATTGAGCACAGAGCTACCACATTTCGAGTTACAGGATACAGCTGAAACAGACGCAGGCCAAAGGGATACACTTTTGCTGCAGGGCTGAAACACGGATGAATCTATGTCATGCATGTTTGATGACAAATGACACTCATAGCATGCAATTGGTGTTTCAGGAATCCCGTCAGCGGATACGAGGTATCCGGAACCGGAATATTCAAGTAAGTGCATCCCCTCTGGTTTGAGGGGTAAAGATAAAAAGTCATTCAAGAGAGATCCTAAGTATAAATAGATACAGAGAGGAATAAGAAATGACTAAACACTTATTATCCATACTTGAGGAACTTAATTGAGCACCCAATCACAAGTGCTCCCGCAAATGCACGAGTCTATGGTGTAATTCCTTACTTTCCCTATCCGGAACGTGGCTTGGATGATTCGGTCTGCCATAAAGTTTCCAAGGGAATTGTCTTCATGGTATCCTCTAAGTGTGTGGACCTCTCCATTTGGCTCTGAGGGTTCAAGTGATGGTTCACTTGTATCTACACGAGAAGTGTTTCTTGTGGGTCTGGAACTGGTGGGCACTCTAGGCATGTCACACCTCTGAATTTATCTAATGCTTTTATAAGCTTGAGAAACAGTTCTCCTTCTAAATATTGGAGTGGTTTCTCAACAACTCAGGAGGGCAAGGATTAGGCCACTTTGTAAACGTATTCGTATTCTTTAACAACAAAGTGCGCCCAGTCCTTGGCCTTCAACATATGGTAACGCTCGACAGATACTTCGGGCCAAAAACGAATGTTCAGCCGCGCTGTGTTTGGCGTGAGAGGTAAACCTCTGGAAAATCGCATCTTTGCCTCGTTAAAGGGTTTGCGGTGGGTAAGAAGCGGTTACAGCCCAAGTGATCTCCCTGGTGGGCACTGCCGCATGAAAGAAGAGTATTCAAATTCCAGCGAAAAGAGAGGAGCCAAAAAGCGAGGCCAAATTTAGCAGTAACTAACACGAGAGCGAGGAGAGCGGATTAAAGTAAAAAATGGCTAATTGGATTGTCCCATCGATCGTTACACCTGTACTTCATGAAACCGCCTGGGAGTTCCGAATAGGGCAGTAGACCACAACAGACCATGCTGATACATGACCAGCAGAGGCCTTGGACTGTCTCATGTTTCCTAGTAAACTTATAAAAATAAGGGACCTGAAATGTTTCCAATAAACACGGAATACTGTGTCCTAATGTCATCATATTGTATATGAACCTAGAATAGACAAGGAACTCCCGGAATTGAATTAGGGGGGATCCTTTCGATTAACTGGGTGTAAGTGGTGCTGCACTAATATGGAACATAACAGGTAAAATTTGGGTATTTCCGGACGGGATACATCGGCACCTTGATTAGGAAACATTATCCAACAATTTTNGGCACCTTGATTAGGAAACATTATCCAACAATTTTAATCACCTCCCGGTGGCCAAGCTGGTAAGGCACAAGACTGTAATTGATAGGAATCTTGCGATCGGACGTTCGACTCGTCCCTGGGAGAACTTTTTGCAACTGTCTGCGAAAATCAGCTAGGCATTGCACTGGTGGGTTCTGCCAGAACACATGAGTGTACACTCTAAGTGCAGTCTCAAGACGCATTTCTTGGTACAGAATAACAGAAACATACCAAAACTAAACAGATCCAGTTATGGAATTGTTCGGTACCCAAGTTTCCGGCTCAAAAAGCTGCTAAGCGGATTCTGGGCTCTGAATATGATGGGTAAAGAGTCCATGTATGATTATATACAGGATGTTGAGGGTTGTGATACACCCTCCCATGGCGTGCCGTAGGTATCAAGTTTTCCGCTAACTTGTTTAATTCGGAACTTCTGTAGTCATTCCCTGTTTCTTGTTCCAAATATACTAGGCTTGCTTCCTGGTCAGATTGATTTCCCTCTGAATTGGTCACTCCCTTCTTAAATAGTAAAAAGCCTCCACTAACCGAGTCCTTTACAGATGAACCGTCAATACTCCCACTCAATCGGGAGGTAGAAGAATAAACGCTTTTTAATCCTTTCACAATAATGTCTAGTAATATCGTGCGCACACAGACGTGGCCTCCAATATCTTCAACCCTTGTTTCGTCGGGGTATAGTCAGGTGAACTAGCGCCCACAGTGGCGGCAGAGGATCATTTTCGGAAAATAATCAAGTTTCTCTCGCAGTGGACACCTTGACCGCAATCCCATCATGCTTATGCTTCAACTTTTCCAAAGAAGAGAGCTTTAGGGGCGACTTCAAGCGGTTTCATCTCTGTGTGAGGTAACATTGGGAGAGCCCAGTGTCTTTTTCAATACAGGGTTAGTTTCAGGGAGCAGGCTGTCCACGGACGAATACTCTTGTGAGTTCACTGGATACCGGTGTATTAGTTCTGAGAATTCAAAGTTTTAAGCGGAAAAGATGCTATATTAAAGCATAGTGAAAGGAAAGAAATTGTTATCGGATCGTAAATCCGTGAGAGCAGGCACAGAACACAACAAAAGTCGCTTTATGCCGTGCCGGTACTTTTGCTAACGTGCTGGCTGCCTAGAGCAGGTTTTCAAGCACTGGGGTTACATCTTGTAGGTTTTTCCCTTTTGGTTTGGGACAAACGGTTGCATTTCAAATGATAGTATTCCGCTTCCTTTTTTACAGGTGAATAGGACGCGAGTTAGGGTCCGCCCACACGTCCTACGTGACTTTGGCGTGACTTTCAGTGACGGCGAGAATGTGTAGGTTTGGGAAAGCCACATAGAAGCTCCCTATCGGATAACCTTGCTCGGCGGTCTTGTGTGATGTAAAGTTACATGTCCCTGTATATCCAATACAATGAAACATAGCCAAAAATTGACACGCGTTTTACCCGTTTTAGACGAAAACGTGGTCCCCGTCCGGTTGGGTCTTATTCATTCGATCGGTGCATGTTAGCGGCACTTGGACGTGCAACTCACTTGAGGTTTTGGGCGCCCGCCAGAAAGGCACAGATTCACAGGCTCTGGTCAACAAAACCTAAACTCATAAAGGACGTGGGGGCGACGCACCACAGAAGGTCTTGACGTTTCTGGGTGCGTCTCTGAAAAGCTGCTAGCTGTGAAATCTCGTGGAAAAAAGTACATGTACCCGATACAGTTATTGATGGTCAACCTTAGAGTTTTGGACAATCGTGGCAGACTAGTCCCGCCCATAGGCCTGACTTACTACTGAGCCTGGGGTAGTATGGTATAATAGTATAGTATGTATACTGTAGTAGTATAGTAGTATAGTAGTATAGTAGTATAGTAGTATAGTAGTATAGTAGTATAGTAGTATAGTAGTATAGTAGTATAGTAGTATGATATGAACAGTGTACTGTGTGCTGAAGACCAAAGACCTAGCGCGATAAGCTTAGCCACTGCATGTCTTGGTCTCCTGGATGACCAGAACACTTCAGGTGATTTATTGGTGAAAGGCTAGCGGCCTGCTAGCTTCATAAGAGTAATCATACAAACTCAGGTTGGAGTATCATCAAAGATGTCCCTTAGAACTAGACCCACAAATGCAAATGTATCTGCTGATGGAAAGAAAGTCCACACGTATTTTCATGATCCCATGTCTGTGCTATTCGGGCTCGGACCCACTGGACATTAGTCCATGGTTACTCTAGGGACCTCCAAACACACCCATGTATGACGCGGAACAGAATCCTCCACTCTGCATGCAATGGTGCCATCGTCTGTAGTGTAGTCATGGTGGAAAAATGTATTTATACCATCAGGGGCACCCTCATGAGACGATTGGTTTAAGGAATCAGTGGTTTGCTCATTTCTTTAGGTACTTTCTGAACACAAATCCATATTTTTGAAGAAGCCAGGAATGATACTATGATTTTATGTTAATATGTTGTAATTATTATGCTATTGTTATTGTGTTAATATGCACTATGTTATTATTATTATGTTATTGTGTAATTACTGTTTGATTTATTCTTTCCTTCATGTGTCCACGGAAAAAGCGCTAGCAGAAGCGGTTTTTGACTCGTGGCGGTTTCTTCAGTGCAACACACTAAATGCGCTCAGCTGCCAAATTCCATGAAGCCACGTTTGGTTGCAAAAAGGCAATTCACTTGTTTAATGAATGCATTCCCATTGAACACTACGGATGTCGAAAAGACAAGTCTTTCTCTGCTGTTGAAGCGGAGTTGTGATTTGTATTTGGCACCACTTTATGCCGGATTCAGACCTCTACCTCTAATCAACCAGTGTATGGCAGCACTCAAAATGGGCTTCTGAAAGAGAATCCTTCAGAAAAAGACCGCCAGATGATGCTTTGTAGAGTGAGAGGACGTATGGGTTCGGCCAGGCTTAAAGGAGTCGGAGATGCCCGTGATAAGAGTGGGAGTTCCAAGGGTTACTAAGTGCTTCATTGCTTTATAAGCATATACGCTACACTCTACATCAATTTTCTTTTCTTTACATTAAAAACAAACACATTTTTTTGGGTCGAGTCGCATTCAATGTCAGTCACACGCTCCTGTCATACTGATGGCTCCATACGCCCTGATGTTTTAGAGTCAAAGTGATGGATCTCTGGAGAGGCACTTCCGCTCTTGTTTGGTCCCGGATATTCCTGGCTTGCCTTGTTTCACAATCCCGTTATGGTCGCCGAATCCCCGAATGTCATCCATAATCCCACCTCCAAGGGTTCATTTCAGCATTCTCAATTCAGCTCGCAATGGAGTTCATTACCGCAACGCAACTCAGGATTACCATCAAACCTCGCCAAAGAAGGTCATGCAATTTCCAAATTTCCACACTTTTTCTCTGCAATACCAGTTAGTAAGTAACCACAGTATTCCACTCG
>NLAK01000165.1:0-18372 GCA_002370295.1 Metschnikowia bowlesiae | reverse complement strand
TAGCTGTTCAGGTAATCCACAACACTAGCTCACTAGGTGCTTATGAGCACAGTTTTGGATGCCATTCCTGCATACCCATCCACCATGTACACATTGTTTGATCAAGCGGAACTGGCCCTTTTCCTATTTCGGGATCTCCGCCCAAATGAGAAGCCATCACCTACTAGGAATTCTTACCCATTAGGAATTCTTTTTTGAAACATCGCCTCTGACGCATGCTAGCCTTGGCCGTGTGCCGATTGCCTTGTGCCGAATTCGCGCACTCGACCTTGAAAGAAAATCGCCTGCACAGCTTCAACTGCTTATAGTACGTTACTTTGTGCGCACGGCTTGTCCGCGAAGTGTCCATCTGTCTATGCTTGGTATCTTTAAAATATGCGGCGGCGAACCAGAGTATTGATTCGAAAGGTTCCTGGGATTGCCACTTATGACCTGTTTTTTTTGATCCAGTCCTTGAACATGTTTTGTGTTCTCATAAAAAATTTCTTAGTACCATATTAGAGGTGACTTACTCTAAATTGTACAATTTCATGAACCCAAAATAGGGGACTTAATAACACATGCTAAACTTCTCGAATTTCAGCCCGAGACTTCACCCCGTGAAACTCGAGTGTAGCAAGAGCGCAATCCTCCATCTAGACATGCTATTGCGGTAAAGGACCAAAAGCTTATGCCATGTGCTGAGAGCTGTTTGGGAGGATTTGGGAGTTCTGAAGCATCAGCGGTGTCACTTCAGATGGACTATTTGGCCAACTACATTTGATGACTAGATATTAGTGGTTAAGACTCGCTTTTTCGGAATGGACTGAGCTGTAGGATCAGATCAAAACTTAAGTCGCCGGAAGCATACGGGAATCTTGGTGGAATTGTCTTGTGAGCTGTACAATCCCAGGAAATTTCCTGCCGCCCTTCTAATCACGGAATTAGTTGAGGTCAAACAAGAAATGCAGGGACCAATTGAGCCTTGTAAAGCCTGCGGCCCCAGTTTCAAAAGAATAACGCACTTCCGTTTGGAAGCTGTAACTTACAGCTTGGGTTCTGCATAGGATGTAGCTGCGTGTCTGAAGAAGACGCCTGTGTCCCGTTTTGTGAACCTTGCAGTGTTCTGTACCTCCTCACACAGATCTGCGCATCAAAATTTTAATACCCACCACACTTCTTATCACGCCTTCACCATCAAAGCTGACAATCAATTGTCCTTTGATATTTGAAAGACTTGTTAAGAATCTATTGAAACTTTCAGTTACATAATCACCTTTAATTTCACTTTTTCCTTTCCACCCTCCCTCACACCACAGAGCAACTTCCACAGAAGAGTCAACAAGGAATCGGGGTGTCAAGGATATGGGAAATTCCCTTTTGGAGGAGGCTCTGAGCCAAGAGCGGAGAGTGGCCCGCACTCCTGCCAAGTCTGCCCTGGTAACAGAGTCCACTATGGGATTTTGTGAACGGGGCGATTTGCTGGTTACTGGGTTGGTTTCAGGTCTGTGTAATCCTCTCACGTTTGAAACTACCATAGAGAACACTCAGAAGTTAGCTGGCGTATCGGGTTTGGGAAGCGGCCTTGAAGCGACCCCAGAGTTGGATGCTTGGTGCAGCAATTTTGTAGCAGCGGTGCATTCCGCATCCAGCGAAAGCACTTTAAGCGTCGAGNGTAGCAGCGGTGCATTCCGCATCCAGCGAAAGCACTTTAAGCGTCGAGCCCAAAAGATCTTTGAGCAAGAAAATCAAAGAATTGTTACTGCCCAAAGGCATTGCCTTGTTCAAGAAGGAAATGCCTGCAGCGCCCGGATTTGGGTGCGAAACCGCGCACTCTGCAAACGTGCCCAAGAACCTTACGCGGCAGGAGAACCAGCACGCGGTCCATTTCCAGGCAACCAAGAAATGGAGCAAGTTGCTCAAGAAGGTCAAGCTCGTGAAAAAACACAAGTCTTGCTACTTTCAAGGCTCTTCAGTTTGTGAGTCAGAGGAGTGCCCAGTGAAATCCCGAAAGGTGCGTCGTCACTCTGCGAATCCCGCCTTGCGCAGATTCAAAGTGGCCTTTGCTTTTAGAGTTGGCTGCAAGCCAGTGAGCGTCGACTTGGTTAATGTGCATGTACCTGACTACGTAAACTATGATGCAGTGCCACCCGAGGTAACAACTCTTGCATGTGAGCATTTGACGGAAGAATGTGACAGTGAAAAGAGTAGCACCAAACGCACCTGGGACTTGGAACATAGTGCTCAAGCAAAGAGGAGAAAAATTTGCCATGCTTCAGACGATTACCAAACTGATAAAGGCAAGAATTTGGTTAACTCTGGTTTTTTTGACAATGCCCCGGAACATGAGGACCCTGAAATTGGTTTAGGGAGCCCCGAAGTGGAGTTAGCTGAAGTCAAAGTTCCTTCAGTAGTTGCTACGGGTTTGAATTTGAAGGATCAGTTGAGAAATGGTACTGTTGCACCTCGAAAAAGTTTGGCTCTAGTGATTTATAAGCCCGCAGAACCTAAGCCGGCTGTTATCGACACAAGGCTTGTGCCCTTTGTTACTGAAGCGATTATCCCGGTTAGTTCAGAGAAGAGGCTTTTACCATTCTTTGAAACAAAACAAGTTTTCCCAATTGTCTCTGAAAATAGGTTTACTCCAGTCTCTTCAGGCAAAGAGCTCATCTTAGTGTCTTCTGAGAAAAGGCTTGTTCCGGTTTCAGAGAAACGATTTACTGTGACTTCTTCTGAGAGTAGGCTTGTTCCTTTGGGGAAGGTCATCTCACTGCCCAAGGAAAAACTTGCCCTCTCAATGTCGCCAGAGAGAAGCCTAGTTTTGGTTTCGCCTGAGAAAAGGCTTGTTCTGATTTTTGCAGAGAATCAAGTCTGTTCAGTGGCCTCAGAAAAAAGGCTTGTCCTAGTGTCCTCCGAAAACAGGCTTGTTATGACTTCTTCAGAAAGAAGACTTATTCTAGTGTCTTCAGAAAAAAGACTTGTTTTATTTTCTCCCAAAGAAAGACTTGGTCCAGCCTGCGTCGAGAACAGGCTTATTTTAGTGTCTTCGGAGAAAAGGCTTGTCTTGTATTCACCCAAACAAAGACTCGGTCCGGTTTCTTTCGTGAAAAGGCCTTCTTTAATTTCTGTCGAAATCGCTATACTTGTGCCCCAGGAAGACAGCAATCCAACAAACTCAGTCCCCTCAGATCCCTATGGGGGCTTTGTTGAAATTTTGTCTGAAAACGATTTCCCTGTCCGGAAAGTACGCGAGCCAAAGCTAAAGAAATGGCTTCGAAAACCAACAAGTCAATTGTGGGTTGCACTAGGGTTAGAGGCAATCTTGGTCCCTGAACTCGACAAGAACACCTTCAGGCTTAAATACCTCGACCTTAAATTAGAAGTTGTGTGCAAGTCAGAAATCGAGGAAGACTTCAGTGAGTATTTGGCATACTTGAGACTACTCTTGAACGTCG
Source organism: Metschnikowia bowlesiae (assembly GCA_002370295.1). Taxonomy (NCBI): domain Eukaryota; kingdom Fungi; phylum Ascomycota; class Pichiomycetes; order Serinales; family Metschnikowiaceae; genus Metschnikowia; species Metschnikowia bowlesiae. The sequence goes on along the minus strand of NLAK01000165.1, from coordinate 14,938 downwards.
ACCCGCCCGAAGAAACTGATAGATTTGAAGATCTTGGATATACGGTGATTGAAGCGGTACCCGCACCACCTTTTGTGAGAGTTTCGGAGCTGGACTTGTGCCTCGGACTGTTAGTTGAGCTGTCACCTTGTACTCTTCTGCTTTTGCAATTACGGGATATGGCGCAGTCTGCAGACGGCTTGATTGACCAGCTCCAAAGGTTTTTCTTGGATCAGTATGACTTTCACGATAAAATCGAGGACTATCTTCTCACCCTCATGAAAAATCTCCAGTTTACGGGTGGCACTCTTGTGAAGATATGTACCGACATGGCTGGCAATCGCCGGGATAAATCAGACGACATCCTTGGATTCGATGCTTTCTTAGACGACCCTTTGGATGTTTCAGACCAAGAAGAAGAAGATTCAGACGACTCAGATGACCTTCTAGATCACTATGAGCGACGGTTCTGCGCAATTATGGAGGACTTGGATGAATTGGGGGAAATGGATCAAAAGGTAAAGAAAAGCATTGACGACATGATTTCAGGACAGAAAACGACCATGGCAAATATCCTAAATGGCTACAATGAGGTTTTGGGGTTCAAGAAAAGGTGCCAACGCCGGTTTCATAAGGTTTGGAACCAAGAAGAAGGCTACATAGCCGATTGGGAGTTGGACGACGAGATTGGCTGCACCAATACGGCCAATCAAGAAAGCTTTCTTATTGAGTGCCTTAATATGAAGGCCATTGACGTATTACAGCGAAAAGTGGACCGAACCAAGGGCCTCTACCGAATAGTGAGTGCGGCCCGCAAAAGTGTGCAACGGCAGTGTGAGGAAGTGAGGCTGCGGTTCTTGAAACATGTCTACAAGTTCGACGAGGACGACTGAGTCAGTGTTGCTCATAAATACAGAACTTTTCTGACATTTGAAAATTTCTTGGTGGGCTTATGGACTTCAACCCACTGTCCTACATTGCTAATATTGACTGTCACTATTTGACTCAGTGACTAAATGACTATTGACCTCGCTAGAAAGGAAAATACAAAACAAAAAGAAAACAAAAATGAAAAAAAGAGCTAATCCAATGTCTTGTTACTGGTGACTGAAATTCAGTGGCTTCTACTAACTATATTGAAGGTGAGAGTGTGGTATTTGAATGAGTAGTGCTCTTCTGGAGAGGTGTGCGATGACCTGGGGAACTGTGCGGTAATGAACCCCATTGAAGCTTCTGGATTGTGAAAATGAGATGAACCCTTAGAGGTGGGATTGTGGATATTGTGTAATGAACCTTGGCGTCAGGACGGGATTTTGAAACACGGCAAGCCAGGCCCTCGCAAATCAAACCAGAAGAGACCAACTTTTGCATAAACCACCACTCGAGCCAGCAATATTGGGCCGTATGAAGCCATAGAAGAACATGAAGCGGTGGCAGATATTGGTACGACTCGCCAAAAAGATTTATATCTGCAAATTGAAAAAATAATTTAACACTGTAGCGTAGACCAAAGTACATCACCACTTCCCACCTAAACAGTAGAAGTATATGGCTAAATAGGCTTCAGGTTTTTTTCTGGTATATACCGGAGGGATCCATTATACCTTTACGCTTCGAACTTTGATGTTCCTTCAGTAGACAATCCTCTTCCAGCCCGCGGAGCGACGAGTACGGCTGGTGGGTATATAGACTTTTGTTTTATCAAGTTCACCAACTGAATACACAGTATAGACCTAATTTGAAGTTGAAATTGCTAGGGAGACCGTTGAGTGCCTAATTTGGCTATGGTGAAACAGCTACATGTAGTTTATTTTTGCTCTCTTCAATAAAAAGGGAGGGAGTGCACGCCGGTTTTCAACAAGAAAATATCCTCAGACGTTAACTAGAAACGGAAGACGTTCAGGTGAAACCTGGCACGAACTTTTTGTGCCAATCATAGTATTTGACCGTGCTGCCTAACAAGAGCTATTACTTATACAAGTACTTATATGGGACCTTGTGGTCCAATTCCAGGAATAACCAACCGACACTGGCTCCCTTATTTAGTCTACGTAAACCATTTGCATCTTCAGTGCAACTTAAAACAGGCCATATTATTTTGGCCTCCGATTGGGCCTTCCTGGCAATACTATGAGTCATCTAGAGACTCAGCCCTCACTTCGGGAATAAATATACGAGCCTTGCCCAAGTCAAGCAAGGAATCTAAGAATTTCATGGAATCGAAAACGTGGGCTGAGGTCGAACATTCTGAAAACCCCAGCCCAAAGGCCTCAAAGCTTCACTCGACCACAAAGCAATGATTGCATGATAGGGTCTCTTGTATGTGGTTTTCCCAACAAGCACTCTCTCAGAGTCACCAAAGTCACGCGAATGTCACGTGGGACTTTCGGGCTGACCCATTCAACGGATATCCAGGATATCTTGAGCAATACCTTTTGGAAGTGGTGCCTTCACACGAGTTAACGAGGTTGGGTAGATAGAATTAACGAGGTATTGAGTTTTGTCGAAGTTGAAACGGCCAAAACTAATTAACAAAGCCCCAATCGTTATACCATAAGTTCATATATTTCTTGGAATGTCTTCTGTTCTAAGAATTTTGGAGGGTAGGAAAAGAAATTGGAAAAACGCAAGCTAGTTCTGAAACGTTTCATAAATATAGTGATTTGTATCATTCAACATGTTTCGCCACTCCGACCTCCATAAAATAGTGTCGATTCATGTGGCTGCATTTATCCTGACGAGGCATTAAGTTATTGGCAAAATCAGGTATCTTTAAAGCTAAATTTCAATGGTAACCTGCATTTTTCAACCGGGCTTAATTCAAAGTTTGGCGACTCTAGGCTCGTGACATGATTTCTGGATCTGCAAACTTTGCCCTGATTTCACAAGAGCTTAAGAACTTTCTCCATGCTTGGCAATTTAAAGAGCCAAGGTTTGAGTTAGTTCAGCTGGAAAATCACCTCTCGGCTAAATTTGTTGCTCAAAAATTCTATTGGTGAGGTATCTTTTTCAGGAGGAAGGATGGGTTGAAGTACTTCCTGTGGCGTGCACTACAACCAAGGGGTTTTATAGACTACCGTGATGACAAAAAATCAACTTTCATTCATTTTTAAGGTGTTTCTTACGTTCTATTCTGTTTTGTTGAAGGCGCCGGTTATCTAATGACAAAAATAGTGGAGTCGACCGACATAAAGTGGCCAACTGGAGCCCTTGAAAGAAAGACAAAGCACACTCCAAAACGTAAAATAAGCTTGTCTTCAATATTTGTTTCGAGCCCTATGGGTGAATAATTAGAGTTGTGGCTCTTGTGGACGGGCAGGTGACTGGCACTAGCAAGCTGCTAATTTTTCAACAGAAACATATTCTGGTTTCATGATCCTATTATCCATTAGTAACTACCATTCAATGACCACTGAAACTGGAGATTTACTGGGTGACTATTTCACCAACATAGCTCGATTACTATTCTATTTGACTGTGCATAGTCACCACCACTCCGGAACGCCACGTGTTAAGAGTCACTGTTTGAAGAACTGAAAATGAAGGATCAAAGGCTAATCAAAGACTGGCTCTTGAAAGATGGCACGTGATTGCCAGCGTGTGATCGAACACGGATATGCATCAGTACATTTTAACTGAGTATTCATTCCCGCAACCAACACCAATTGAAGTCAACTGAGAGCTGGGACTGCCACCAAGAACTCGACTATGTGGGACTTGGGATGTGAGCCAAAAGGGTCAACCCAGATTCCCCACGTGACCTTGGCGAGACTCCCGGTGGCTGCGAGAAAGTGCTAGTTGGGAACGCTACATACAAGAGCCCCCAACGTCGTAAACATTGCTTAGTGGCCGTGTAAAAAAAAAAACCACAACCTCACTTAGTCAAGGTTGACAATCAACAATTGGTCTTACGGATCACTACTCTTGACCAACACTGGCAAAAAGCTTACTACTGAATGTATTTGAATACCGGTCAGCAACTAGAGGACACTATCACACCCAATTCCGTAATCGGAACGTTGGTGCGATGAGATACCGAGGCACTCTGCAACTCTTGTGCAGAATAAGCAATCTCAGTCGGTCTGCTTATAACCTCCTGCGTCTCTCTATATCAGGAATTCAACGATAAACGTTCCCAAAATACCCCAAACAAAGAAAGCTATAGTTTTTCAAACCGACATTCTATCAGACCAACCTCCTTTCCTCCCAAGAGCCCATGTCTTCAAACTTATTCATGAAGTGTTGGTGCTTTATCTTTCTAAGCAAGGTAAGCCCTTTGTTCTACAATTATGTCAGCGCATCAGCTGTCTTTCTTAAACTCATCTCTCGACCTTTTTGTGTACCCTGTAACAAAGAAGCACATGCTTGCTGCTTCGCACGTTTCATATCGATGACGGTCATCGTGCACTAACAGACAGTTCCTCCATAAATGTTTCTTTCCAAAAACGGAAATGGGCAATTCGGCCATGTTAGAGGGTATTAATCCGTTGTACGTGGTTTGCAGCCTTGGCTGCGAAAATATGCTCTCAAACCTAGCGTATGGGAGGTACATCGCGGAAGCGTTGTGTGCACCACTTCGCCATGGGACCATGTATTGATTAGAAGAGGGTGGTGTGCAGGTCGGAGAATGCGGAATTCATGCTCTGGTTCCGGATCCATGCTTCTTAGACTCGGCTTCCCGTGGGGCTCCGGGGAGATCAGCGCTTAGCGGAACATAAGATTGATGAGATACCATCTTCGAGGCGTATGTTCACCAATGAGCTAGGCTCTAGGTGTCCGACTGATTCACCACTTGCACTCTTACGAGGAAAATGCCTTTTGTGCGTATAATTGGTGGACACTTTGGCTTTTTCTGGGCTTCGTAAAATCTGACGATGATTGGGATCACTTCGTAAGTACACACATTAGTGTGCTTTAATAATATAGTGCGCACGAATTCGTAAACCTTCAAACGGTAAGACTTTATGGATGTCCTCGATCGTGCTCATGGCTCGCCTTTTTGGAGTATACGCTAGTTATACCAGCGTATTAAATACACTAAAAGGTTGGAAATAATTCTTCGGTCAATACTGAATGCCTAAGCTCGGCACAGTACCGACTGCTAGTAGCGACATTTTCCCTTTTGCTCAATAGGCAGGCATAACATGCGAGTTTACCGCTCCATCTATACACAGCGTTAAACAGCTTTGTGCTCATATGAAGATCAGTAGCGCCTGAGGACCAATCTTTTTGTGCTCACTTTGCACGGGACTCTCTACCACCGCGCTAAACTCCCTACTACTCATACCGTATCTTCACCTACGTAAATATCACTTACGTACTTATTGAAACGTTCTTAGGTATTAATCTTCTACATTAGTACTTTCAGAGAACTATCAACCGTTTTCACCATGAACCTGAACCAATCTACTTTTGCGAATACACCTGCCGGTCGGAGACAATCCAACCTGCCCGCTGCCCAAATGGAGCATTTTCTCTATGATGCCGAGAAGCAGCGGAGATTGTATTTGGCCAAGCGTGGATGTGCTGGACCCACGATGGACCTTTCATCAGGATCCAGTTTGTACACTCATGGAGTCGCCTCCAGCGCTGGTCAGAACACGGCTGGAATTGACACCAACGGCGAGGACACCTGCTTCTTGCCTTCTGAGTTGCAAACCATTCCTGAAACGCAGGAAGGAGCCACCGTCGTATCGGCCTTGCCAACCGGAACGACTTGCACGGCCGCAACTCAAGTGGCCAGCACGGATGCCTGCATTCGGAATGAGGACTGCGTGAGTACTAGAGTCAAATCAAGATTTAGTCAGAAACTCCGGACCTTGTTGCTGCCCAAAGGTTTTGCCTTGTTTAACAAGGAAATGCCTGCTGCACCCGGATTTGGGTGCAAAAACGCGCACACAGACAAGAAGCTTAGACGGCTGGAGACCAAGCACGCCGAGCATTTCCAGGCCACCAAGAAATGGAGCAAGTGGCTCCACAAGATCCGGCTTTTGAAAATTCACAATGCCTGCTATGTCCAGCGAATTCCAGTGTGTGGTCAGACCGAGTGTCCCGTGGAGGGCCGCAAAGTGCACCGTCTTTCTGTGAGTCGCACCGTGTGCAAAGTCCGAGTATTTGCAAGTCGGACTGGTTTCAAGTCGGTGGACACGGAATTGGTCAATTCCATAAGGCCGTCCAATTGGGGCACCCGCAAGCTGGTCCGCTTGGATAGCGAGCTACTCGCCGAGGAGCGCGAGCTCTCCGACTTTCGCACCATGCGCTCCAGTGATTTCAAGGAGCGTATGCTGACGATCCGGTCCGCCAATATCGATAATAGTACTTTTATAAGTACTGGGCCGTTGACCTGGATGCAAAAGAGGAACATGGTTCAAGAGGTTGGCACTGCTGAGCAGGCTACAGCAGGGCTGGTCACGCCTGCGAACACTACAAGTCTATTTGATTCAAGTAAGTTTTATTCGGACAGAGAGGCTCCTACGTTACCGTTTGTGAAGCCAGAAGTTGGGAAGACTCCCCTTTCGGTGGCGGTTCCAAAGAGCCCAGTTTCGGCCAACTTGATCTCACCATACCTGACGCTCCGCACTTCCCTCGCTGGCCATGGCGATAAGGTCATTGAGGAAATTGAAAAGGTGATTGGTCAAATCAACCAGGGGTTTCCTAATAGTCTCCTGTTCAAAGAGCCTACAAAATCGTGTCGGTCTGTTGTTAATGGTCCTAGCAAATATGGCCAGGCAACCATAGACAGAAATTTGGGAGATATGATTGGAGTGGCATTGAGGTCTGGTGCTGACTTAAATGCCAAAAAGTCCACAGAGAAGGTCGTTGTTTCCACGAAGCTGGTTGGTTCTGATGTTGGTAGTGTCACTAGTCCGAAAGCTAGAACTACGACTGCGAAAGACCCCACTGCCGAAAAGAGCCTCCCCTTCTCGATGGAGACCATCAAATCCCTTCGCATTGTCAAGAAGTCGGCGCCGGCGTTGCCAGTTAAAAAAGAAGCGGAGTTGTACGCGTGGCTCTCCCAGCCCAAAAGCCAGCTGTGGGCCGCGCTTCGGATGGCCACCCTCTTGGTACCTCAGCTTGACGGAAGGTTTGAGTTGAGATGCCTTTCCTTGGACATGAAGCTTCTTTACAAGTCCAAAACTGAAATCATCTTGGACGAGTACTTGGAATCCTTGCAAGTCGAGATGTGTGTGGAGGTGCAACAAGAGACGGTGAGGTTTGAAAGCCTGGCCACTCTCGCTTCTGGAGCAACGCTAAATGAAGCAGCTCATGAGCTGGCTCCTACTTTGGGATCCAGGCAAATTGCACATCTTCAAGGCCTCATTCGCGGCCAAGATGACTTGATGAAGCTCTACAAGAAGAAGTTCTTGGCCCAATTTAGTATCCACGATCGCATTGAAGCTTTCATCCTTGCGCTCTTGAAAAACATCCAGGCCACTGGCAAAGAGTTTGTGAAGATATGCACCGACTTGGCCAACAGTGACGACAATTTGGCGGACTACGAACACCGCCTCTACAAATTGAAGGACGACTTTGACGTCATGAGCCAGATGGAGCAAAGTGCAGTGGAGAGCATCAGCAAAATCGAAGCTGGCTTCACTAAGGGCTTGATCGAGGTGGTCCGTCAGCACGCCGAAGCATGCAATGTCAAGGAATTGTACCAGCAACAATTCCACAATATATGGGTCCACACTCTTGGCCGCAAGGCACTTACCCAGAGTGAAGCAGACTCTATCATTGGCTGTCTAAATGTGGACAGCCAGCGGGGCTCTTTGGACAAGTGTATTGAGTTGGAGGCGTACTTAGTGCTTCTGCAAAAGTTCAACCGCATCAAAGCGGTCTACAAGGAAGTGAGCCAGGCCCGTGAAAGGTTCAGCGAGATCTACACTGAATTAGCTCCGAAGCTCCTAGCTCACAATGACAAGAGCCACGGTGGGATATCCACTCCATAATGATTGACAATGGCCATACCAATTGATGGAGGGCTACTCACTGAATGGTCATAGCTATTGAAAGAAGAAAAAGGAAACAAAAAACATGAAAAAAAATGAGAAAATTAAAAAAGATCTGCCTTGGGATTGTTATAGAGGACTGATACTGACTACTAACTGAAACTGCAGGCAAAGAGTGAGATCTGGAGCGGCACGAGATTTCTGGCAAGTTCTTATGGTGGCCCGGAAAGCCTTGCGGTAATGAACCCCAATGTGCCAATGGATTGTGAGGATACGGCGAACCCTTAGAAGTGGGATCGCGTATCGGTAATGAGCCTATGGATTGTGAGGATACTGCGAACCCTTAGAGGTGGGATTGCGTATCGGTAATGAGCCTATGGATTGTGAGGATACTGCGAACCCTTAGAGGTGGGATTGCGTATCGGTAATGAGCCTCGGCTACACCACGGGATTTTGAAACTTGGCAAGATGAGCTACCATGAGAACGAACCAGAGAGCAAATGTCTTCTAGAAATCACTCTTTAAATGCAGTAGCAGGAAGTAGCTAGTACGAGGAAACCTGTGACAATCTGGAGAAAGATCGCCCAAAAAAAAATACTTAGTTAGTAATTGCAAGAGAAAAAACAAGCAACGTAGGAGTAGACTTCACGGAGGCCAAGAGTATACGGACCCCGAAAAGGGATTCATTGAGTTATTTGAATTCAAGTTAAACAGAGGATATTCCATTTTTTGAGTATAGGCTTAATGGCGAAAAGGCACAAAATTAAAAAATTTGTTAATTAAATGAGTCTCAGATAGCGGTTCGAGTTGGTCTGGGTTGTAGTGTACTCTCTGCTAAACACCTTTCACTTTTGAGAATTCTTTTTGACAATTTCGACCACTTCGATGTCAATAAATAGAAGGTCAATTGTCCTTGACTGTCGTAATCGGTAACTCGGAGACCCCGAATTTAAGTTGCAATTGTGAGGCTCCACGCTTCGAAAATCCGACTATGGGATGACAGACTACATCATAGAACTAGAAATTACTTTCTTGGGTGACTGCCCGCAGTCCTGAACAAACCATGAAGGTAGAAAAAGACCGGGACGGAAATGTTCCTAAAGGTCCATCAAGTACCATGGATAGCTGAGCTTCCAAAGACTGGAAGTCGCCCTGAAGCTGGACTTCTAGAGCTCTATAACACATTCAGACAGATTATCACGGAAATGCGATTAGCGCACTGTTCATCGGGGCGAATTTAGGGCGGCTCGCCCAGAGAACCCGAACAGGAATACTAACACTTATCCAAAGCCAAATCGTGTATGCATAATAGTATGGTGGCAGAAAACCACAAGGTGGGTCATAAAACTGCCTCCGACTTCGTAAGCTTCGGTTAGCCATTGAATCGCGAGGGAGGGTCACTTTTTATGGCACGTGCTTTGCAATTTTTGTTAACGCGAGTAGGATGTGAGTGTCAGCCTTCATGTCCCACGTCACATGTGCGTGACCTTTGGTGACTCCGAGCATGTGCCGGTTTGGGAAGAGTGACATATAAAAGCTCTCCCACCGCAGAAAACCTTGCTCGGTGGTGTTGTATGATACGAAATTATAGTACCTGTGTATCCCATATACTGAAACTTAGGCTGAAAAAACAATTTTCGATGCTTCCGAACCTTCTTCCTTTCCATTAAGTTTCAATAAATGAATCAGCGGTGAAGACAAACTTGCTAGAGACTGAAAGGACGATAGAATGCAAAAACCCTACGCTAGATCAGGGGAAAACTTTACAACCCTGAAAATCATCATTACGAGATTCAAAAAAATGCATTACGTAATGTAAATCCGAAATAAAATCGCAAGCGAGAGTCACCAATTAAGAAACGAATTCTAGGTGTAACGTTTAGCGCGAGCATTTTGATGGCCGCAGTTTGTGGTGTAACTAGGAAGAATGTGTTACCGCCTATTCTAGGGCCACATACGCCACTTTAAGACGGTGTAGCATCTTGTGCTTAGTCAAGAAGCATGTATTCAACGCCTATTGTAAACTGGTTTTTTTTCAACATGGGAGCTTCCAGGCTTTTGGTACCATATTTGCTGAAAAACTACAAGCGTGCATAAGAAATGTGCAATAGTTGCGTTCCTGTACTATGCTTACCATAAAGCGGGGTATATGATATGCTGCTGTTCTTTCCTTGGGTCATATTGATGGTTTAGTCATAATATGTAACTGAAATTCCGCATCCACTAATCTTAGAGGTACTCAAGTGTAAACATGCAACAACCCTAATTCATGAAGACGTCCAATATATTATCATTAATGCGAAACACACAGGAATGGAGTCTTGATAATATCACGTACAGGCTAACCGGGCTAGTCTGCCCGTAGGGAGCCTGGGACGAGCTCATGTCTACCGAAGCTGCAGCTGTACGTCTCAATGATGTGGATTCTTGATGGCATAGTATAGTTGGGCAGACTCTTCTTTGTCAGCGCCCTACGTCTGTAATTGTGCACCGCACTTACATTTTGCACCCATGTGTAGATTTTGTTGAACTGTGTGTTAACGCGTGAGTAGGTCGTGGGTTAAATGCGTCAGCCCTAATGTCACACGTGACGTTGGCGCCCCTTTTGGTGACTACGAGCATGTGCAGGTTTGGGAAGGGGTGACATATAAAGCACCCACCCCCGCGGAAAACCGTGCTCGGTGGTCTTGTATGATACAAAGTTACATGTCCCTGTATATCTAATATACTGAAATACAAGTTGGAAATTAACACGGTGTGATGTGTGTTGAAAACCAAAGGCTATACTTAGCCACTGTGGTTGCTTTGGTCTCCTAAAGTGGTAAGCTGGCCGACCACAATACATCAGGCGATTTATGGGTGAATGTCGAGGCCCAAATATAAAGGCAAGATGCCTGCTAGCTGTTGAACTTGTTGAACTGTGTGATGTGCAAACCTGTATTTGTGACTGCTCTGGATGCACTCCAAAGCTTATGTGCAGACGATTGTATGGAGGATGCATATGTGAAACATGGTGAGCGACATTCACACCTTTCAGGACATCTGGTACAGATGAAACAACGGTGAATGCAGGAATATGGTATATGTGATATGCAAATTCACTTACGAGCTCCCGTCGGCCGACATGGGAGTTCCTGGAAAAGATACTTAAGTGCGGAATGCCCGCTCAGGTATGAGGGGCATCAATTACGAAAGGTCATTCAGCGAGAACCTAGTATAAATAGATACAGATAGGAATATACATGACCGAGATGATGATCTACGTTCCAAACACTACTAGAATCATTAGGATACTGATGATAGCACTGTTCCAGATTATGTGCAGGTGAGCGTAATGTATTAGTGGGTCTGGTTCTAGGAGGCATCTTTGATGATCCTCCAACCTGGGTTCGTATTGATTACTCTTATGTAATTAGCAGACAGCTAGGCTTTTATATTTGGGGATCGACATTCACCCATTAACCGCCTGACGTAATCTGGTTGTCCTGGCAACCAAGATATGCGCAGTGGCTACGCATAGCGCGCTCAGTCTTTGGTTGTCAACACGTGACGCTCAATAGAAGGGCCTAGAAAATCGGGGTTTTAGTCACGTGACGTTGGAGGTTTCGGCATTCACCTAAAAGATCTTGAAGGAACACTATAATTTTGTTTTTCTACCTTTCAATGTTGAAAGCCACGAGCTACAAGAAAAGGAGCTATTCTCTGCGAAGTCGACATTCGCTGAAATTACGGAAGTGTTAAGTATATGTGCAAAGCTGTGAAGTTCTTTGATAAAGCCAAGTGCCTAAAGGAGACGTATGAAGATCACTAAAGAAAATTTCATTCACGCTTGAATAGGCAAGGTCTGGTCACGGAGTTTGGCCTCTTGTATTGTGAAGACTTCTCGATCGGGCAAATACGGCTGGTTAAGTGGATTCATGGGTAGCGCACTGCCCATGGTGGGATGACATCGGTGTTTTGATGAAGTATGGACAAGTTCATCCATACTCTATACCATACATGGAAGCCAGAATTGCAATGAGAATATCCGATTTTGCATTTGTGGTTCTGAACCCGACCATTTTGGCTCCAGAGCCTATTGGAGATTTGGGAAACTACATGGAGTACCCCTGACTACTTGGATGCTTGGGCGCAGCGGCAACTGAGTCACGACACACTGAGTCAGGTGGCGGTCTGTAGGATTACCCATCTTATAATAAAGGACTCTAATTGGCCAAAGGCTAGGCCGCCTGGCACTTTGGCCTGTTCATAGGCACAGACTTTTCCAAAACGTTCTTTCCTGTGTACACCAGTTGATAAGGGCTGACAACCATAAGGCTGCTGTGGCTGACCTGGGGCTCCTGAGGTGGCTTTTCTGAAGACTAAGCAACGACTATGGTCTCTTTGTTAAAAATAGTTTCGAAATGAATTAACACTTGAGCCGACTTGGGGATAAAAGTGTGGACACCAGTGGTGTAGACACTGGCGGGGCGGGTGGGCCGGTTGAATAAAACCCAGCAACACATAGTAATAAAATCTCTTAAGACGGAACGTTCAGCAAAATGATCTGCTACAGCAGTTGATTCCCGGTACTGGCCGAATTATTTTTTCATAGAAACATTCATAACGTACACACAAGACTAGACGCAGCTATTGAAAACGAGCCAGGATCCCACATTTAGGTGCTCCTGTAGGACGCTTTCAGGAGGTTGGCCTGGGCGTTTGACATGATCCCCAAGCCGGATCAGTAGCAAGTGTGGCCTTCAAATCTCAGTAGAGGTAGTCCTTTAGGAATACTAGAAAAGGTGCAATCATTAGATGGCGCGTTCTTTTTACTACACCTACACTACTTGCAAACCACGACCGGTATTTTGGCCTTTCCATGATGCGGACACCCAAAAAGCAAAGCTTCCAGTTTTCGTTGAATCTACTCGCCTTAGTCGTCGTATAAGCCATATACACGCCGAGTGCCGACCTTAAGCCGTTCTTAGACTTCAAAGTAGACCCTAATCAATTAGGTCTTTATTCGCTCAGTGTATTTTAGAAGCACTTGAACGGGCAAGTCGCTGGAGACTTTTGACGGCAGCCAGAGACGTACAAATCCAGACTCTAGTCAACAGAAACCCAATCTCATAAAGCACACATACGTGGCACCACAGAAGGTCTTCACGTTTCGGGGGCTGTAATCTGGCGGTAATTTCTCGTGGATAATATATTCCAGCAACAGTTATAGATGCTCAACGCAAAGAGTCTTTTGAGATGCCGGCGAAACCACCTGCCCATAGGCCTGACGTACTACAGAACCTGCCATCATTTAGGAGTAGTGGAGTGGGTAGTGTAGTATGTATACTATAGTAGTATAGTGTAGTATGAATACTGTAGTAGTATAGTATAGTATACAGTTTACCATAGTAGCATATTACGGTATACAGTGTACTATAGTAGTATAGTGTAGTATACAGTATACTATAGTAGTATAGTGTAGTATACAGTATACTATAGTAGCATATTATGGTATACAGTATACTATAGTAGTGCCATAGTCTTGACTGTAGTGAAGCTGGAATAGCTATATTTATAACTTATCGGGGTCTCCCTGGTTAGATGAATAATTAAAGAATCAGTGGTTTGCTCAATCATTTCAATACATTTTCACTACAAATCCATGGCTTTGAAATATTTCTTTTATGATCTTAATGATTGATTTATTATTCCCTTCATATAGAGAAGTTCACGGAACAAGGGCTCAGCAGAAGCGATTTTCTCTCGTGGCGGCTTCGTTGACTCGTGACGGTTTCTTCTTGGGGCTGAACGAAAACTCCTTGCGCTCGGCTGCAGCTAAAAAGAATGAAGCCACATTTAATTGTAACAAGGCGATTACTCGCTGCTTGTGTTTTATGAGAGGTGTCCTCACTGAACACTATGACTGAACACTATGAACGCAAAACAAGTCCATCTTCCGCTCTTGAAACCGGGGAAGAAAAGTTGTATTTTGTAATTGGCACCACTTTGGGCAAGATTCAGACCGCTGCCTTTTTTTTCAAGAACCCATTAAATGACAGGGCTCAGAACGATGGACTTTGATGAAATAGTTAGCAAAAAACCACCAATTCTTATACAGTGAGAGGGCTTCTGAGTTCGACAACGCTTAGGGAGTCGGAAATGTCCGGAGTACACTGTAAGTTCCAAGGGTTCACGACAAAGTGCTTTCATGGCGCTTCAAGAATATACGCTACACTCTACACCAAATTTCTTTTCTTTACATTAAAAACAAACACATTTTTTTGGGTCGAGTCGCATTCAATGTCAGTCACACGTTCCTGTCATACTTGTGGCTCCATACGCCCTGATGTTTTAGAGTCAAAGTGATGGATCTCTGGAGAGGCACTTCCGCTCTGGTTTGGTCCTGGATATTCCTAAGTTGCAATGTTTCACAATCCCGTTATGGTCGCCGAATCTCCGAATGTCATCCATAATCCCACCTCCAAGGGTTCATTTCAGCATTCTCAATCCAGCTCGCAATGGAGTTCATTACCGCAAAGCCACGCAGGAGTACCATCAAACCTCGCCAAAGAATCTCATGCCAATTCCACTCCCGCTTTAGTTTGGTCCTAGATATTCCTGAGTTGCATTGTTTCACAATCCCGTTATGGTCGCCGATTCTCCGAATGTCATCCATAATCCCACCTCCAAGGGTTCATTTCAGCATTCTCAATCCAGCTCGCAATGGAGTTCATTAGCGCAACGCAACTCAGGAATACCATCAGACCTCACCAAAGACGGTCATGCAATTTCCAAATTTCCACACTTTTTCTCTGCAATACCAGTTAGTAAGTAGCCACAGTATTTCACTCGCCTGCGACAAGCCATTGAAGCGACTCTTTTTCTATTTTTTCTTTTTTTTTATTTTTTTTTCTTTTTAGTTTCTTCTTTTTCATCATCTCACTTCAATCTTCATTCATTTCCGTTTCACTCCATGCGATTCGTAAACATGTGTTGCGAATCGCAGTGTCACCTTCTCAAAAGTCAGT
>NLAK01000176.1:0-13915 GCA_002370295.1 Metschnikowia bowlesiae | reverse complement strand
GGGAACCCTGTGATGAGGTCGGTGGCAATGTCCGTCCATCGGCCTCGAGGTGGGTTAGGTTGTTGGAGCAATCCGGCTGGTGGTGACGAAAAGCAAGGTTGCGGATTCCCTTTTGATTGTCAGCTTCTTGTAGGCATTTTACATGTTTGATGGTGTTTTAAACGAAGAAGGGTGTCTCACTATGATGGATATTGCAACCGATGGGTTTGGATTTATGTTGGATATTGCAACCGATGGGTTTGGATCTATGTTGGCATTTGAGGACTTGGCCTGGCTTCCTTGGTCCTATTCCTTGCAGAGCCGCTACTTGGCACTCGACGAAAACTACTACGAATTGGAGCTCTTGAAATCTGCATTAATTTTATCCTTGAGCTTTGTGGGCTACTGCATTTTTCACTGTGCAAACCAACAGAAGTCGAATTTCAAACAGGGAAAGCTCAACCACCTTTAGAGCATCGAAACTCCAACCGGGTCAAAACTATCGGCCGATGGATGGTCAAAACTATCGGCCGATGGATGGTCAAAACTATCGGCCGATGGATGGTCAAAACTAGCGGCCGATGGATGGTCAAAACTATCGCCGATGGATGGTGGAGTNCTAGCGGCCGATGGATGGTCAAAACTATCGCCGATGGATGGTGGAGTACCAGCCAACATATCAACTATTTTGGTGACTGGCTCATTGGCTGGTCATGGTGCTTGCCAACAGGCACCAAGACAGTCTTTACGTACTTTTACGTGATATAATTTGCTACTTTGTTAATTCACAGGCGGGCCAGGGACGAGGCAAAGTGCAGAAGTAAGTACGGAAAAGCATGGCAGGAGTATGAATGGCAAGGGCCTTACAAGATAGTGCCATATCTCTACTAGGGCTCAGTGAATGCAAGCTAAGGAACGAGGTGATGTTGCGACATGCGACATAGCCTGTTCTTTGTAAGAAAGGATACCTTTTGGAGTAGTAATCAACCTCGATCCCAGCCGGGATAATGTAAATCAAATCAGCCCGTTTTGGATTAGTTGTATTCATGTCTAAATAGTGGTAAATTAGGCCTTTAGGATTACCTTCAAGTAAAACGAACGGTACACAAGCGATTAAACATGATATTCCTTCATTGGCTATTGTTAGACCAATGGGTAGTGTGCTCCCCATAGGCACTCTGTCGGCCCGAGCAATGAGCTGACGTTCCGTGGCACATGATGCAGCTGAAACAGGTGCAGGAATAGGTTGAAACCTTTCTTCAATGTCGAAGTAAAAAGTGCCTTATGCAAAAAGCCTGCAAACGAATAACCCTTCGTGTATACCAATGAATGGTTTGGGGTAGCGCAAAAGTGTCTACGGAGTTAGCAAGTGTCTTCGTAGTTAGCAAGTGTCTTCGGAGTTAGCAAGTGTCTTCGGAGTTAGCAAGTGTCTTCGTAGTTAGCAAGTGTCTTCCGAGTTAGCAAGTGTCTTCGTAGTTAGCAAGTGTCTTCGGAGTTAGCAAGTGTCTTCGTAGTTAGCAAGTGTCTTCGTAGTTACCAAGTGTCTTCGGAGTTAGCAAGTGTCTTCGTAGTTAGCAAGTGTCTTCGGAGTTAGCAAGTGTCTTCCGAGTTAGCAAGTGTCTTCGGAGTTAGCAAGTGTCTTCGTAGTTAGCAAGTGTCTTCGTAGTTAGCAAGTGTCTTCGTAGTTAGCAAGTGTTTTCGGAGTTGGCAACTGTCTACGGAGTTAGCAAGTGTCTTCGTAGTTAGTGTCTTCGTAGTTACCAAGTGTCTTCGTAGTTACCAAGTGTCTTCGTAGTTACCAAGTGTCTTCGGAGTTACCAAGTGTCTTCGGAGTTAGCAAGTGTCTTCCGAGTTAGCAAGTGTCTTCGGAGCTACTCAGTGAGAAGCCAGGGGAATATATAAGGTGATTCCCGCGAGTGTTGGAGGGACATCAGAAAATCAAGGAAAGAAGATCGGCCAGTATTCATCTTAGAATAGAAAAGAGAGTCACGAAGTTCCTCGAATAAAGAAGTTGTTAGCACGAGATAACCTTCCAAAATGGGAGTGTATACTACAATTGTCAACCCCAGGCGCGGCTGGACGCGGCATGACGTCGATGCGAACTGCTGCTTCCTCCGAGGTCTAGACCAAGACATCGAGCAAAGGGCTTCTCCGTCGACCACTAGCAGACTAAAGCCTTCTCTCCCGATAACGGCCCGAATACGGCGCAGTCTTGGCCGACCTTTCTGTATAACTCGGAAGTGCTTCCTTGTTTTACGGACCATCAACAAATACATCTTCTCGTAGTCCTTACGCCTCACAAGAATCTGGCAGTCTGGTGCTATACTAATTTGTGGGTGATCTTTCATACTTTCTTTAATACTCTGTAGATTAAGATGGTAGATTTTACTAGTATGCACTCCCAATACTTCTATCCACTCCCAATACTTCTATCCACTCCCAATACTTCTATCCATGGAGAGCTTTCCTGGTACAAAAGTTGGGACATTAGTGCACCCGTGGGCACGTTGAAGCTGTTGAGCAGAAGACACGTGCCCAGGACTGGCAGGACAGCAAAATAGGATACATGTGCCAAGCACTCTGTAAAGGAAGAATGGAGGAAACCGCTGTGATTACCGTGGTTGGACGAGCAGATGAGGCTGGTCAAGGGCCTAGCCGTTCTTGAGTCTAAAAAGGTCAGGGTTCCCCGCTCCGGTTTGATCAAGGCGTTTTTCGGGATTTCAAGACAGGCCATAGTACAGGGCTTCCACGATCGAACCAGCCGTAGAATACAACTGGAGGGGTACGCCAGAATTTGTATCTCGGGAGGGTCTGTCCCACTCTCTACAAAAAGCACGTCTCCGTGAGTGACCATTTGAGCCCTGAAAAGCTTCTGGGAGCAAATCTCTGAAAAAAAACAAGCGTCCATTAAAGCCACTTTGAATTCGTCGAGCAAAGACGCTAGACCCTGGTACACGTGCTTTTCTCCGTTAGAATGACCTTGACCCGCCCCGATGCAGGGCCCTTCCTACTTGGGTCCTTTTCGTCCGAGGTCTAGACCGCCGGGCCAGTTGCAATGCATGGGAGCCGACTTCAAGACGGGTTCATTTATAAAGTTGTTCCCTTTGTATAGATGAATACTTTTTCCTTGGCCCGGGCGAATTTGACCGCTGTATAGTCTGTCCTGCATCTAGCCGCTGCTGGACCCTGACTGCCAGCTGTTACCGCCGTTTGCCCCAGTCACATCTCAGAGGATGCTGAAAATCCTAGAATCTGCCTTAATACCCTCTATCGCCGAGGTTTACGGGTTTATAGTGGTAGTTTGTCTAGTATGGTAGTTTGTCTAGTATGGTAGTTTGCCTAATATGGTAGTTTGTCTAGTATGGTAGTCTGTCTAGTAGTGGTAGTCTGTCTAGTAGTGGTAGTTTGTCTAGTATGGTAGTCTGTCTAGTAGTGGCACTTTGTAGTGGTAGTCTGTCTAGTATGGTAGTAGTTTGTTTGTCTGTCATGGTTTAATAGTCTACTATCTAGGACTGGATCGACCCTACGAATCCATTATATATTAATTTGCATTATAATACCTTACTTAATCAGTAAGACTGATGCATGCCTCGAAAGGCCATGTCTTCCGGTCTGGCGGTCTCGCAGACCCATAAATACTCTATAATGCTCCCTGCCTACTGTGAGTAGGCGTACTTGGAGAACTTTCTGATTCTAGCGCCGTAGAAAAAGAACAAGTATGGAATGGCGCAGCAGGCCAACGAAATGAAGGCCATCAACGACGTGGCCCACTGGTTGCCCAAGCGGTGGTACATCTGGATGGTGAACAACGGCACACTTGCTCCAAACACCGACCTCACAAAGGTCTTGGCCGCCAACGCCGAGGCGGCGTAGTGCTGGTACGAGTCCACCACGTAGTTGTTGGCCGGGTTATAGAGGCACAAGAAGCCAAAGCCCACAGCCATGCCCGAGAACGAGGGCCCGGCCCACGAGATGTACAGGTACGACGACCAGGCAAAAGCAAAGAGCCCCACGGGGAGGAACCAGCACCCGAACATCATGGGGATCAAGCGCAACTCCGGAGGAGGCAACTCGCCCCTGTCACGGTAGGGCTGGGCACGTTTGTTGTAGTCGTTGTTGATGAAAGGAGTCACGGCGCACGCCAAAAGCACGCCCACGCCGATGGGAATGAACATGATGCCGGTTTTGGACGCGGACCAGCCCTTGTCCTCCATGTACACCACCGGGTAGGCAAAGAAGAACATGTAGAGCAAGCCGTAGCACACCGACATGTAGATGGTGATCAAAAACACAATGAGCTCGCTCAACAAGAGGAATGGCCGGAGGAGCGACGTCTTGGCGATCTCGGCCTTGGACCGCACCTTCAACTCACACAAGGCCTTGTAGGTGTCGTCGCCCGTGACCTTGCGCAAGTGCGCAGCCCGCTTCTTCAAGATGGTGTTGTGGTGGGTCTCGGGCACCAACACCACGAACACCACGTAGAAGAAGCCCGCCACGATGAGAAACGTCCAGTAGATCCACCTCCAGGTGCTGGTGAAGTCGCCGAGGAGGCCGCCGAAAATGGGGCCCATCACGGGACCCAAGAAAGGTGCGGCCGAGAACACCGCCATGGCCTTGCCGCGCTCCTTGCCGTCCCAGATGTCCGACAACGAGCCGCCAATCAAGCACATGGGCGCCGAGAAGAGCAACCCGTCAATCAACCGGCATACCAAGATCGTGGCGATGTTCTTGGCCAACGCGCAGGGAATGATGAAGATCACCGCGAGCCCCAACGTCACCACGTAGATGGGCTTGCGGCCGATCTCCTCGGAGGCAGGCGCAAACACCAAGGGCCCGAACCCGAACCCTAGCACAAACACCGTCACCGTGGAAAGAATAATCACTTCTTCCGACACCCCGAAGTACTTTGCGGGCGTATCCATGTCTCCAGTGACGATGGCCGAGCCGAGCGCCACCACAAAACACACCATGCCAAGAATGCCGGTAAAGAGCCACTTGCGTGCGCTGGAAAGCAGCTTGGGGTTGCCCTTGTCGCCGTCCAAGAACTCCACAAGCCGCATGCCCGTCTGCTGGTCCACGAGATACTTGTAGGGGTCCTGGTCGTGGGGCGAGGACTTGGGGTCGGGGCGTGACACCACGCGCTGGAGGTCATAGGGCTGCTCCAACGGGCCGAGGGCGCCGGTGCCTTCCTCGAGCTTGCTGATGATGGAATTGACGCCTTCCTGCGTTTTCTGCCGGGTCACATAGTCCGGCTCGTAGGGCCTGCCCTTGTCTTCAAGGGAGGAGGAGGAGGAGCTCATGGGGGAAGGGTTGTGGGGTGGAATATGAATTGGCAATTGGGGAGATGAAATTATGTTTGAGGGCTGATGTGAGGTCTGGTCGGCTAAAGGGATGATTTGCCCGAACGGTGCTGATGATGGAAAATGATGCAGAAAGAGGAGCGGACCATGGCCTCTTTATAAGCTAACGTGCTCGGTCCAAAAGGCTTGCTAGCCGATTTGCGACAATTAGGTGCGGCTCGGTGGGGGCCGGCCATCGCGCGCGCCCTGCACACAGCAGGCCCGTATAGGCCCATGGTGTACGGGTGTGCGCGATTTAGCACGGCTGTGCTGCGCTCGTGGGGCCGATGGCCGGGGTCCCTGCGCCAGCCGTCCTGTCACGTGCAAGTCACGTGCAAGTCACGTGCGTGTCGCCGCCACCGCCACCGCCCTGTTATTTGCTGGTTACTCTAATTACTGGCCGCTAAGCCGTTCGATTTGTTTCCTGATTTATTGCATTGCCCTACTTCTTGTCTATTTGAGCCTGGACCGCTCTCCGTGCAGTCTTGCGCTACAACTTTGCCTTGCTCTCTCTTCCAACCGTGCACTTGATCCACCCGTTGGGATCCGACGATGGGTAGTACAAGTCGTCGTTGTTCTTGATGCCCTTCCATTCCAAGTTGTACAACACATAGTGGATGTTGGGCAACTCGTACGAAACCGTGTCCACTTGCTTGCTGGCAGCCAAGATCTCCTGCGACATGTTATACATGGTGGCCTGCACCGAGGGCGAGTTCTCCAAGGCGAAACGCTCCAAAGTGATCCGCCGCGCTGCTTCGTAGGTAGAGTCAAACACGCCTTCGTCCGCAAGCTTGGCCACGTCGTCCAACGACTTGAGCGCCGACTTGTACACCCACGACGCGTCCACGTCAGTGGAGAGCACGCGGTCTTGCGTGGGCTTCAAAACGGTGTAGTCACACTCGTGGAATCCATAGAACATGGACCCCGTGGACTTCAACACCTTCAAGTCCTTGATGGAGCTGGTGATGCTGAGCTTGCGTGACTTCTGGTCGTACTCCAAGTATGTTCTCCTGGTCTCGGGGCCCTCGTTTCTGAACGAGTGGTCGTGCAACTTGCCCTTAACCTCGAACTTGGACCACCTGCTCTGCACAATCGAGATCTCCACGCCCGTCACGTGCGCGTACTTTTCGGTGAAGTGCTTGGCCAAATGCCCGGCAAACCGCTCGATGGGCCACACGTCCGTGTTCTTGGCCTCCACCAAAATTGTATTTTTGACGGTATCGGTTGGCACCACTGGCGAGTTGTCGGCCTTGGTGTACGACACATCAAAATTCCCCCGGAGCAACACTTTGCAGTTGGCCTGCAAAACCTCTTGCACCTGAGGGTTCTGGGGGTCTTTCTTGACCTTCATGAACTTGACATTGGCTTTTCCATAGGAGGAGTCGACGAGCTTGGACATTGCGAGACTAGATTGGGATTTGTATGACACCGAAAAAAGGCTGGTTTGATGGCTTCAATGGGACTGTGACGGAGGGCGTTATTTATATTCCGATAGATATGAAACCGGCCGCCCGTGATTCTTATCAGTCGCGCTTGCGCGCAGGATGTGGTCGGCAATCACCGCAACAAATGCTGCGCACCACGACACTTGCGACTCGCCGGAGCTGCAAACCACGCGCAACTGTTTAGTCCCTCTAACTTGGAGTATTCCACTTGATTTTGGCAAATTTTGGCCTTCTTGCGGTTTTCTTCTTCTCACGTTTCTTAGTACGGAAGCAAAACACCCTCATCGCTAGCATCTCACCGCGTTTCAGTAAACGCCCAGACCTCACAAGAGGGCGAAAAAAAAAATGGCCGTACATCCCTCGAAAAATCACCCAACTAGCACTTTATGCAGAACACACCGGGCATGGAGCGCGACCATTTGTTCCCCTAACGACGTGTGGAATTTCTCTGTATTGTCCGTCTGTGAATTCCCGTTCGTGGCTCTTCCAACAAACAGTCCATATAAACAAGAGAAGTCTCATGAGCAGGGGAAATTTCAGTTGCCCAAATGTCTCTCTGTGTATGTCATGCGGCCAACCTAGACTCTGGAGTTGCATTCTGTTGCTTGTCGAAACTCCACACCATCACATCATGAACACATTTGATAAGGTCTAAATGGGGCTGTAGTTACCAAACACGCTTGTAATATTTCAGTATTCCTTTCTGTTTGTTATACTTGCTGATGATTTAGTTTCCCGTAAACGTGTGATTTTAGTATCGCTTTTCACCACCTTTCTTTAGAATTGTGCAATAACTTTGTTCTAGATTCAATTCTTGCTTGCGCTTTTCATTAATTTTTGAGTTAGTCTTTTAAAGACTCCAACGTTTTTCGCGGCCGCTGCTGTTTTGCCCGAGAAGAGCGGAGGAGGTTGCTGCTTTTTATACACCTCGCCGCGTGGCTGCAATTCGCCGTTTTGTAAATAGCGCACACACTACCACGTTTCATATTTAACCACAGACACGCAAGAATATAAAGGGCTTTTGCCGCCGCTACTTTTGAAAATTTTTTTTGTGCATCTTCCTCATCATGCTCAAGGGGCTCGATCAACAAAGGGTACAGGGACGATATCTGCCAATGGTGGCCATGGCAGGTTTTAACGCTCAAATCTTCCAACACCCCAAAGGACCGTCCGGGGATACAGAGCATCCGAAACGCTCCCACTCTGAAAACCTAAGCTGTTGAGTTGAGTTTATGTGAATGGTGACTCTTATTATTTTCATTTGTTATTTGACGAAGAATTCAATTCATATTCATTCGATTCATGTCCCCAAAAATTCTACTCAGTCTAAGACCTGGTTCGGAGGTAGGAATAACGCCTGAATATTTTTGCTCATGGTCTCATTTTCAATTTTAGAGACCGTGAATTGTTGAAGGTTCATCAGAAACCCATGGCCCTAGGATTTGCCTCCAAGTCCCTTTGAATCTGCTTGCAAATTGAAGGATTTAAGCCAACACTACCTCAAGCCCGTCAGGGTATCACAACACAGTAGGCATTACTGTGTTGAAATATTTCTTCCCCAATGAATCCTCCTATCTTTCTCCCGGTGTCACTCAAGCGCGAGAGCTTTTAATTGGGCGCTACTCAAAACTAAGGATCTTTCTGCCATCTATAAGGGTAAATACCCCTTCCACAAACCAGAGAGTTTTTTCTTCAACCAGCTTATGCTTTTATTAGAGGGACCTTGATAGATTGGATTTTGAGGTCGGAGTCCAGTCTGGATTGTTTGAATAAACCGGGAAGTCGACCAGCATAACCGGTAGGAGCCCAAAGCCATAGAGGGAAATTTGATGATAATGAGAAAGCGAAGACGGCGATATATCGGCAAGGGAGTTTTATCAACAAAGCGGGCAAGAACAGTGACAAATACAAGGTGAAAGATCATAATAATAAGAGACTTACAGTAAACCATTATTTATGAGCAAGGCACGACTAGTGAGACCAACACGCTTTTTCACTTGTCTTTTCCAATGGTTGTTTCTAATATCTGCTTTGAAAGTATCAAAAATTCGAGTTGGAACTCTGTGACAGATTCGCCTTTGCCTAAGAATTTGGATAATCTACGCATCAAGGATATTCTTTAGACAGCGTGGGCTTGCATCGGAAACCTCAACCTGGCTTTAGTGTGGTGCACGGAATGTGCAATTATCCTCATAGGCCAAAGCACCAAATCTGGTATACATTCACACCGTCCACAGGAGACCTTGGCAGCACGTGCCAGGCACTCGTTGACCATCTATCGCAAGCCGAGCATGCAACAAACGGGCCACGCAAGGTCGCGGGTCCGCACTCAACATCAGCCTGCAGGTGGTACATGTCCACTCTGCACAATATGGTGGTGAATTTAATCCCACTGAACCACTGAGAAACTTTTGTTGTTTTTGTTCCAGCCTCGAGAAGTGAAAATCCCAAATTAGTGCCCAATAAGAAAACTGGCTTCTCCAGCAAAGAAATCACATTAGACGCGATCAGGTGACTCTGGCCAATCATGATAGATCCTTACTGATAAGGGCTTGCAGAGCTAAGAGAAGAAGTCCTAGCTAAATTTCCACATTTCTCGAACACCCTGAGCCAAAATGAGTCCTGTGATCACGGTCTCAATATCTTCAGGCAAGCGCATGTGAATTCCCATAGACCGTCGATACACCACACTCTGCTCAGCACACAATGTACAAGATATGTACCCCAGGCTAACCAATGCACAGAAACAAAGGCACAGACGGGTGCATGCTTGGTATATAACGAGTTAACACCGCCTCAAAGCGAACGGAAAAACAATTGATGCCAGCTTCAGTGGTACAGCGAAACAAATGTATTGCTGGAGCTTTAGTCAACACTGACATTCGACTCTTTAGGGGTGGAGGTACCCTTGGTGCCATTGAAAGAAGTCCCGTCCCTCGTTGTCCGCCAAGACTTCACGACCGCTCATTGCGGGAGAGGGTTGTCGTGTTTTGACGCAGCGTCACGTGACTTGGGAAAAGCATGTTCGCCATGCATCTCAACGGCCAACTCTCAACAAAGCTTAGGAAGCCAAGATATTCGCGGGGCGGGGATCCGCCATTTTCGCAATCGACAGCCAAGAATATTAATGTACTGAATCCTCCAGGTTTTCTCCTTGATGGGTCACGGGCCGTCACCTTTGGGTTTTGGCCGCTGTCGTTGTGTGGTCGTGGTGGATAGGTGGGTCTGTATGCACCTCGTGCACTCTATGCAGATGAACTGCCATACCCAAGAAATCTTGGCATGTGCACTTCGGCGCGGCGCTCATGCAGGGAAAGAGGGCTAACCACGATAAAACGGCGGCAGGGCGAACGCCCAGGTGATGCCTGCTTGCTAGCTATAAAAAGCTCGGCAATTTCCCGCTCCATCACCACAACTTCAAGCCAGATTCATTTCCTCCCCGTTTCCGCCTAAGACTTTTATCCCTGGCCTTTTCGTCCCTCTCATATTCACACTTTTTGCAATGGTTCGATGTGATTTTCTGGTGGCATCCGCTTCTATGCAAGCTTTCTTGGACAGACACAACATTTCCTGAATGTTATTGCGTCTTTTTCCGCTTTTGCTTTGGCTTGGATCCTCGTCGCCGTGAAGTTTCGAATCCAGACCTCGGCACAGGCATATACTGCCGTGGCACAATGTGCGGCCATCCAATCAACATGACGTCCACTCACTAGTGAGACTTCATGGCGATTAGAGGGTACTTTTTTGCCATGCGGATGAGGATGGAGTCTTCCGTCTTCTGTCTTTCGTTTTTCGTCTTTCGTTTTTGGACCTCCCCAAAAATCTTCTGCAACAACGCCTGATATAGTTTCATGAAGCCGCCATCAACGGGTTGCCGTTACCCAATGTCCTCCTGGAGAAGGTCACGCCCACCATCATGGATCATGGCATTCGGCTGCAGCTGGTGCTGTTGTGGGTGCCCAGATCCCGCATCACTGCGATCACTCGTGGCAAATTCCCTATACCTCCACCCCCGCGAAATCCACCAGACTGTGAGGTCAATTTTCCCCCAACAACCACCGCGATGAATTCAGTGATGGCGAGTTACCACTCCGCTTCCACAGCCACCAGGATAACAAGCAAACCAAAAGCGGGATATTGCGGGTCTCAAAGTCCACCACCACTAATGTTACTGGTAGTCTCGCAAACACTGCGGTGGTGTGAAACCATCATGTCTTTTTTGACTGGCATGTTATTGCACCACAACCATCACCGGCTGGTCGGAAAAAGCAATAATGTGGTAGTTCAGGCTCTCATATGAACGCAAAACTAATGTTGTCTCTGGCACCACCTCCAAATCGACGATTATCGGTGGCTCAGGCGAAAACATTGGCATCATTATCGAGAGTAGTCCTAACTGCACCGCCACCGTTATTTCCACATGGACGTGATTTTATACCACCGGTTCCACAATCTCTGAACCCACCGGTGACAATGTGGTTTTGCAGTGCGTGGACTCATAAGCTCCACTATAGCTGTCTCATCACTGTTGGTTCCGTTCAAATGCTGAGGTTGGAACCCCTCGTATATTTGTGTCTCCGCCATTTTTAGGTCAGAACCATGGTGGATGAGACCATTGCCTCGAAAACTGTTATATTTTCCACTAGATCCTCGGGTCCTAGGGCCCTGGCGAAGCAGCATCGGTTGCCCAAAGATCTAGCCTAAAATTTGAAGCTGTTCGAAGCCTTTTTTCGAATACTTTGAAGAGTTCAGAAATGCCGGTTTCTCCTCCTTCAAAACCGCATCTGGCTTCCTCTACTTGCAAAGCAAAAAAATGCAGGGACTGCCGGTGGATGGTAGAATTTATATCAAATTGTAAAGAGGGCAACAACTGCTTCTGACGCCCCAAACTCCCTTGTTATCGCTGGTGATCCAACTCTGTCATCTTCGCGGGGCTGCCAAGAGCTCAGTATTTATTCGGTAGCGGGAGATTAATAAAATTTGACCGATGCCAAGGCCATTCTCTCCCTTTGCTCGATATTTGTAATTTGGCTGTACCAATACCATTATAAAGTGGGCCCGGTGTCCCCGACACGTATATGTAATAAACACTATAATCTTGGAGCCAACAGTGGTATTCGATCCTTCGTATTTGCCTTCCGACGCACTCTAATCCGTGATTCTTAAGGCACCGGTACAAATGTGTGTTTATGAGTGGGTAAATATGAAAGCATTCAAGAATTCACATTAGCCTTGCACTTATATAGTCTAATATAAATATGAGGAGGTTCATGAAACGTCCTGCCGCGCCGAACTGCGCAATGCACCAGCGGAGGTATCTTGATTCTGATACACGCACAAAACATTAAAAAGCAACATCAACCTCCATGTTGCCTATACTGAATGAATAAGTTTCTTCACACGTGTGGTTTTTAGTCTTAGAGTAATAAGTACCTAATCCTAATTTTTCTAATCAATTTGTTGGGCGTCTTGCAATGTTGGCAGTAGGTACTCCAGTAGGGGGTTTAGGGGGTGCTTGCAGTAGGGAGTGCTTGCAGTAGGGAGTGCTTGCAGTAGGGAGTGCTTGCAGTAGGGAGTGCTTGCAGTAGGGAGTGCTTGCATTAGGGAGTGCTTGCTACTTGCAAGAAGGGGGACTTGCACTCACGGGTCCTGTACTATGTAGGGAATGTACTGGTTACTTGCACTATTGAGGTACTTGCAAGAAGGGGTACTTGCACTCACGGGTTCCTGTACTAGAGCCAACTGAGGGGAGGAGTGTTTACGCTTTGACTTTACTCACGAGTGGGGGTATATGCCCTAGTGTGTGCTTGCAGTAGGGGGCGTTTGCAGTAGGGGGCGTTTGCAGTAGGGGGCGTAGGGAGGGGCATAAATGCTAGTTGAGTCGACTTGAGCGAATGCAGACGCGGGGGCGCAACTGTAATAAGGAGCTTACTGAAAAAGCAACCTTCGCTATAATATAAAGGTGAATCTTCGAATATCCAGCAAATTGATAATTATCAAGAGGTCAACTGGAACAAGGAATAAATGTGCGGAAATTTTATCTCATTGCGTGACTACATGAGCGTCGGGAAGTTGCAAGCTTTTTTCTACAATAGTGTTCGGGTATGAAACGTGTATTAAAGACCCATTATTTGATCTCGAAAATAGTCCAGGATTATGATTCTAGAACTAGAGGAAATAAGCGAAAGCAATAGCAAGTCCTGCGATACCAAAAGAGGTCTTGGAACCGGAGGCTTCACTAAGAGTGGCGATGGACACAGGAGGAGCTCCTGCGGAAGAAGAAGCAGCTTGAGTTGAGACTTCAGGGGTCTCAGATGCACCTGGAACTGTTGATGTCTTCGTGACATTACCAGAAGAATTGGCTGCTGGAGCAGTGCTCACGGCGGCAACAGTGGATGGTTGAGCTGCAGTACCTGGAGCAGTTGCTGGGGTTTGTTCAGACTTTGATTGAGCTGGAGTACCTGGAGCAGTTGCTGGAGTTTGTTCATCAGACTTTGGTTGAGCTGGAGTACCTGGAGCAGTTGCTGGGGTTTGTTCGCCAGACTTTGATTGAGCTGGAGTACCTGGAGCAGTTGCTGGGGTTTGTTCAGACTTTGATTGAGCTGGAGTACCTGGAGCAGTTGCTGGGGTTTGTTCAGACTTTGATTGAGCCGGAGTACCTGGAGCAGTTGCTGGAGTTTGTTCATCCGACTTTGGTTGAGCTGGAGTAGCTGGAGTAGTTGCTGGGGTTTGTTCGGCAGACTTTGATTGAGCTGGAGTACCTGGAGCAGTTGCTGGGGTTTGTTCAGACTTTGATTGAGCTGGAGTACCTGGAGCAGTTGCTGGGGTTTGTTCATCAGACTTTGGTTGAGCTGGAGTTGTGGGTGTCTCGGTCAAGGGACAGATGGTAGTGTAGGTGGTTTCCACGCTGTTGACAGTGGTTGTAACCACAGACACAATACCTTCAGAAGTGGTACACTTGTGGTCCAGGCAGCTGGTGACGGTAACAGTAGTCTCGTGCTTGGAGGTAACAGTGACGACAGGGGTAGAAGCAGCAGGGTTACCTGGGGTAACAACATCAACAGTGCAGGTGGCAACATCATCACAGTCGGATGGGGTGTAAGTACCTGGGACGGTGAAGATGCTGTCAGTTGGGATGGTCACGGTGGTGGT
>NLAK01000158.1:0-22019 GCA_002370295.1 Metschnikowia bowlesiae | reverse complement strand
GGGAAGGAACGGGGAAGGGGAAGGGGAAGGAACGGGGAAGGAACGGGGAAGGAACGGGGAAGGGGAAGGGGAAGGAACGGGAATAAGGTGTGAGAGAGGCCTGGAAACGGCCACCACGCCCAAAGAAGGCAGCGGGCTCAAAACCCAATGATTGATCTGGTCCAAAGGCTTCAACTCTCCTGTAGAGAGGGTAAAACCTTGTCCGCATTAAAACTAGGTTCACTAGGTGCACCGTAGATTAACCATGGACATATATCCATAGGAGATTCTATTGAACCAGTCATAGTGTTTATAGTATCAAAGAGGTACATATGAACCTCAACATCAGGTTCAGTTACACTTGTATCATCTATAGCGGGTCTGGTTCTAGGAGCCATCTTGAGTGGTTTCCCTTCTTGGTTGTATTGATTTTGGCGTTCAGCCGTACCATTTTGGTAGGATGAAATGGAAGAGACTGAAGGTGATATGAAGTCAAAGCACCGTCATAGAATTGAGCTTGGGATGTCTTTATCAAACCCTTTTGGGCAGACGGGGATGCCAATAAACAACGATACAGGGCCTTAGTCATTTTAATACGACAAATATTGCAGGGCATATCTGGTGCCAGCGTATGAAGCGAACAGGGCTCATAACCTGTAAAGCTAATTCTGGGTCTGCATCATACAGGTGCTTGGAGGACCGTTGAGTAGCCACGGACTAATCCCTAGTGGCGGTCCACGTCCTGATAGCACAGACATTGTATCATGAAGAAATGTATGGATTCTTCATCCTTCACACATTAGTATTAGTGGGTTCTAGGAGGCATCTTGATGACACTCCAACCTGGTCTGTAGATAGCGAAGACCTTCTTGGCTGCTTTAAATGTTTGACCCTTGAGTCATTGACATGTCTTGATAGACTGAGGACAATTGACTTGTATCAAAGCGGACAACTTTTGCTGCGAAAAGAATGGGGAATATGCATTTGCAGGCTATAAATAATCTACAAACGTGGGGGTTGGAGAAAACCGCCGCTGCAAACGCAACTTTGGCTGAAAACTCCAACAGCGTAATGAGGCGACCTCGACGAAAGGGGCAAAAACAGCGTAAAGGTGCGGCAGGCCAAACCAGAAGTTCAGCCGCACATAAAGAATGTGGTCGGACTCATCAGACGCACGCCAGAACCGTCCACAAGTCCATGTAATCTCTTGTATTTTTTATCCGGATCATACCTTGGATGATCTGGTTTTCCAAGAGTGTCCACCAATTCCAGACCCACAAGAAATACTTCTAGTGTAGATTCAACTGAGTCTTCCCGTGAATCCTCAGAACACAATGGAGATGTCTACACATACCTAGAGGATACCATGAAGACTATCCTTAGCTTTGGTCAAAGTCACTCCCATTGGAAACTCTATGGAAAACCAGATCCGTCCACAAGTCCATGGACCTGCAGAGAGCCCAGTGAATACGTCCTCTTGAGAAGGACCGCCAGAAAGGCCCGATAGGGCGAATAAGCAGTCAGATAAACTGACTGGCAACGAAACAGACAGCTAAACTGTCCGACAAACAGTCTGCTAACAGACTGACAAACAGGCAGTCAGCCAATGGCTGACCACTATAAAAACAATCATCAGAGGCCCCAGCTCAACAGGCAGACCGAAACCCACCCGCAAGTGGTCCGGCATCTGACGATTGGTAAAGTAAGAGCCTCGCTCTTTATAGAAGCTCAACCCACGGCCTCACCCCGACTCGCGTCAGAGCCTGGCACGTGATCAGGCTGCTCAGAAAGCTGCCCCAAGGCAGACAAAGCACCGGTGTCACGGGAGGATGAAAACCGGTGGTAAAGAACCCCTCGGAACCCGAGAAGACGGTAGTGGGGCGGCCAGCAGGGTCGGCAGAAGCCGAAGTACCGACAGCCACGTCAAAGTGGGAAAACGTGGGTCACATAAGGTAATGAGCAAAGGAACACGCGGTCCCTTCTGGTAAAGTCGTGGAAAGCAGGTAAAAGCTCGTTAAGACAGGTAAAAGCACGTAAAAGCAGGTCATAGCAGGTCATGGTAGGTAAGCGTCGGTCATGGTAGGTCATGGTAGGTCATGGTAGGTCATGGTAGGTCAGAGGGCAATACCCGAAGGCATTTCCCCAATGACCGAACTGCACCACCAAGAGCGTCTTAACGGAGGCGGAGAAAAAGCAGGTGGTTGAAGTTTGTTACTGTTGATTTAGTTTGCTTTTTCCTGGGGTCACGTTGGGTGCATCAGAGTGTTGGAAGCGGGCACGCGTTATTCTGAAAGGGAACAGCCGAAAAGACGATTTTTTGAATTCCACAATAAAATGATCAAGATTTCGGGAATTCGGCTATTTTCTTTATATTCAAAATTGCCCAACGCTATTTCTTCATTTTCATAAATTTCATATTTGGTTGCATCTGTATGTCCACGAACCATCACGCGTCAACATTTCCGGCTATAATTTGCATTCTGCATTCTGGAACGGTCTCGAAACTGCTTTGCTGAAGGATGGCCAGAAGAGGGCTGGGTCCGTGGACGAGTCATTCTCTTCTGGAAAAGAACACTTGCCAGCTAGACATTGTATCATGAAGAAAGGTCAGTCAACACTAGCCTTTTCAAATTCTCGGGGTTTCCTGAGGTTTCTTCAGATTTCTCCAAGACTTCCGAGGATTCTTTAAATCTGTCCAAACTTGCGAGGATTCTTTGAATCTGTCCAAACTTCCGAGCATTCTTTAAATCTGTCCAAACTTCCGAGGCTTCTCTAAATCTCCCCGAGTTCCCCCTGACTTCTCTAGATTTCTTAACACAAGGAGTAATTGGAAAGATTGCGCTGAGGGGAACTTATCCCGAAGAAGAGCTCGGTTGAGCTTGCTGTGGGGCCTGAAACGGCCTCCGCGATGCATCCCATAGCCTTCAACTGGCCCCTTCACGAGCACTGTCGACTCAAGATCTTGGGGCCCTTCCTTTGACCTGGGTCTCCAACCACTAGGACCTCCCAGGATTTTCTCTGCCGATGAAATTCCCACACTCTCTCCGCCATGATATGCTGTCTGCCGGTATATAGCTGAGCCTGGTCACAACTATTATACGCCTGAAAGCAAGCAACACGAAAGTGTGCACTGGAATCTCCATGGGATCTCTTGGAACAATCGGTACAGCTTGTGCATTGCACTAACTCGTTGTAGCCACCTAGTGCGCTTATGTGTTACTAATAGAATAGAGGAGCTCACTGAAACTGGTTTATTCACTGGAGTTATGGTACTTGGACGGACCGCATTTCACACATACCATAGCACAAGACCATGCCAAGTCGACACACGCCTGACACTATGCATATCAATGACCATCAGTGTCCGCTGATGATAAAAAGCCCCTGAAACATTCCCTGATGCTTCAGAAGTCGCTATGGTAGATTTCACCGGCAACGCCTAGCTGCGACGAGAGCACGTAGTTGCCAAACACCCATTCGAGGTGCGCTGGCCTGTCTGTAGTGCACGGAGCGTGGCCTGTCTGTAGTGCAAGGAGCGTGGCCTGTCGGTAGTGCACGGAGCGTGGCCTGTCTGTAGTGAACGGAGCGTGGCCAAGGCCGCAAAACTCCACCCACTTATTTCTTCACCGCCACCTCAACCACTTTATCTATGAGCTTGTTCACCTTCTTATCCACCTCGAGTCCCCACTGGTACCAGTTGATGGCGTAGACGCGGTTGGTCATTTTGATGATCTCGTCGTTCCAGATATCCTTGCAGGTTTCCGCCAACGAGGGGCGGCCCACCACCACGGCCCGGCGGTTGAGGGGTGGGCACTGGCGGTTCTCGTGGGCATGCGAGAGGATGCGGTTGTTGATGACATCCTCGGCGCCTCGGAGGAGCTGCGAGTTGGCGGCCTGGAGACCGGAAACGAGCCGAGCTGTGTATATGGTAGCGACACCGGTGACTGCGACGCCCGCGAGGAACCCGGTGATTCTGTTTCCCATGATGAAGCGGAGTGAGTTGGGGGAGTAACTGGTGCGAAGTGACTTCGGAGGGGTCCCGCCGCACACCCGTACACCACCACCGGGGCCACCATTGCAGTAATTTCCGAGCTAGCAGCGGGGTTAACAGAATGTGAAGAGATGGTGGGTAGAAGAGTGGAGAAAAAAGTGGAGAAGTGGAGAAGTGGAGAAGTGGAGAAGTGGAGAAGTGGAGAAGCGGAGAAGTGGAGAAGTGGAGAAAGAAGCGGAGAAAGCAAAGGATAGAGAATGAAGGGTGAGTAAAAACATAGGGTGTTGGAGGATTTGATGCTGAAGCATATCGACACGGCTTCCTTTATTCTATATACATTAGCTGGCGTCGGCTTCCTGCACCGAAGTTAAGACGTTTCGGATGAATGTAAACACGTCTATCTTGTGGATCTTCACACTCTGGCCTGACTCTCTCAAGGCCTTGACCTCGGCCACGGCCTCTGCAGGCTCACGCAAAAGGAACGGAATCTCCTCCATGATCCCATTCAACGGCAACTCCAACGGCTCGGACGCGTTCGCGTTGTGTTTGGCCACTTTCAAGTCGGCGATGTAAGCCACCCCCTCCACAAACTTCACGTTTATGTCACCCAAATCTGTTTCGGCCAAGTCGGGCTCGATACCAAAGAGCGCATAGCGCAACCGAATCAACCTATCGTTGAATTCGCCCATCTGCGATTCGTCGGCATTCAAGTACTTGTCCTTGAACTCCTGCAA
Source organism: Metschnikowia bowlesiae (assembly GCA_002370295.1). Classification (NCBI taxonomy): domain Eukaryota; kingdom Fungi; phylum Ascomycota; class Pichiomycetes; order Serinales; family Metschnikowiaceae; genus Metschnikowia; species Metschnikowia bowlesiae. The sequence goes on along the minus strand of NLAK01000158.1, from coordinate 17,315 downwards.
GTATTGGTGCTGTTGGTCCACTAGAGTCTGGGTTCTCTCGTGCGCCACTTGCCGCTCCAAGAGCACCTGCTTCAATCTTTTTTGTGTCAACGTCAACTTATTGTCGATATCGTCATATGGCTGGGCGTTTGAGAAATCGAACGACTCCCCCAACCGCACTTCACGTGCTAATATGTTGCGCTCCTTCAATGCCTGGTACCAGATCTTGTGAAGATCATCGAACGACTTGCGGCGTAACTCGGCCATGGTCCACGCCCGCAGCTGCAGCGGAAGCTCGTCTGGATCCCGCAAACAAGACGAGGAGTTGCTTCCTTCGGGGAAAAACGCCCATAACGGGTGGTCCGGAGACACATCGAAGTTTTTGTGGGTGGGGACAATTGGAGGCCGCAACTTGATGTCTTTGGCGGAGAATCGGAGCGGCTTGCTGCGCTCCATCCGAAGGGCTGCACTCAGAAACCGCCTCATGGTGTAGCGGTTGATGGTGAGGCGGAGAGAAAATTTATGCCTCCGCGCACGTGAGGCGATGCGCGTGCTGAACCGCACGTGTAGTCCGCGGATGTACGGGTGTGCCGGCCGCGCATACGAAGCACGAAAAGCGCCCACTGTGTCCACCAATGACCTCCATCCAAACAGAAGCACAGCAAGAGGAGCCGCTTGATCTCATCCGCTACCAGCTCGACGAGACCGTGCTTGTCAAGCTCCGCGGCGCGCGTGAGTTGAAGGGCAAGTTGCAGGGCTATGATTCACACTGCAACATGGTGTTGAGCGACGCTGAAGAGTACATCTACGGAGAGACCGAAGGCGAAGTATCGGTCAAAAAGACTGAAATGGTATTTGTGAGAGGCGATTCAGTGATTTTGATCAGCCCGGTGGAGTAATGTGATGGGTATTGGGGCTGGTCAGGAGGACCCGGCGTCAACGTTGGGGGTTCAATTGCAGTGGTGCTATGCTGAGCGGTTGGCAAGGGGGTTTATTGGGCCGCTTTGTGACCAAGTTGTGCTGTGGCGAGCTTTGAGTGACTGGGGAAAACTATGGTTCTGGTTTGATGATGGGCATGTTCCAAGGGTGAATGCTGAACTGTTAGTGATCACGTTAGTGATCGCAGGTGTTTTCCTAGTGGCCCCCATACTTTCTAGGATTGGTAGCAGGTGCTGTTTTGCAGTAACAGTTGCTTTTTCTTGGTGGCTTGGCTTACTTGACCGGTCCTTTCAGGGGCCGTATGTGAGGATGGGCTAGATGCCTTAGATGCACTCTCAAGCTAACTCATATCAAACTTGATTTGATTGATGAAGCTTTTGGATGCTGCTTGGATCTTTGTCTACAAAGAATCAGTGCACGAGTGCTTCATGCCAGAGTGGGCTGTCCAGGTTACTTTAACGAACATACCTTCTTATTTTCCTCGTGGAACCCCCAAAGAGCTCGACTGAATCGGTGTTACAACTCTATAGGCTAGTTTGTGAGTTACAGATTCTGATGGTGGTTTGTGGTATGAATGATGGCATTGGGGCTTGGACGATGTTGTTGCGTGGTTGACTGGTTTGTGGGGGATTTACTAGAACGCTCTGATTGGCCCACCATTGGCACGGTGTGCGATGATCCGACTTTGGCCACATCTTTCGGCGGGGGGCAAAGAGTCAAGACTACGATGGCCAATGCCTAACTGAATGAACGGACCGTGTGACGTACCACCGAGACGTGTGAGACTTAAGGGTACTAAGCCCACCGCAGGGAAGCTTGCGTGATTGAAGATTAGCGTATGGCCATATGTGATGAAGGACAGAGAATTTAACTGTTCACTACACCTCCAAATGCCTCAACAAGCCTTTTGGCCGTGCTCATGCCCACGATGTTGCAGAAAAAGTCCACTTTGCGGAAAATTTCAAGGTAGCATCTCTTGGGAGCATTTTCTTGTGGACACTGTCGCCTGAAACTATGAAAAGTCTTTTTTGGAATCGTTTGCACAGAGCATTACTATTGCTGGCAGACTCTAGGTGGGGTTGTGCCTCTTGCAGGAATCCGCAAAGCGCCTTTATCATGATCTGCCAGCCAGCGCACGCCCAGAAGATGGTCGACTTGGAAGACAGCTTTTAGCCGCCTGGAAGCGGGTGTTGGCTCTTTTTGAACCCCGTGCGAATCTGGCACTGGCGACGGCTTTTCGCCAAGATGGCAGCTCCTAAAAATCAAAATTACAGTATGATGACCATATCCTTTATTGGAAAGAAAGAATAATATTATAAACCTGCCCTAAGGGCTGGATCATTTTAGAACAAAATGTACCCCGCATCAGGGACTGTTGTTGCCTGCCGTTGGCAGTCTGTTTCACCATTTATGATTTTGACTTCTTTAATACTTATCTTCTTTTTTCCCCGTTCTTATATATGCCCTTATGTTAGACTCCCCATGGGTATCGTCCATGGATGCGATGGACGGCTAGACAGATGGACGGCGGACCCTACCTCTGAACCGCCCTACTTCCCTTCCACCGCGGTCTAGACCGAAAAGCCCTTATCTTCCGACCACTAGGCACGACTGCCGTTCAGGCGGTATTTCCCGATAACGGCCCGAATTCGGTGGTGTTTTCGGACCGACCTTTCTATACATTTTGGATGCTTCCCTTTTACGATTCTTCTTTTGATACATCTTTCTCATAGTCACACGTCCTACAGTATTTGAAAGGCGTCTGGATATACCAAAAAAGAGTCTAGATGCCATATCCTTTTGTAGTTGTTTTAACGTCAAGTACTTAAGAGAAGATGAATTCGTTGATGATCCCTAAAACAAGGGGGATCACCACTACTTGTATAGAAAACTGTCCAGCCCAGTCGCGCTGGTTTCGGTCTGTTTTGAGGAGCATGCCAGTCATCTTTAGCTGGCTGGCAAACTTCATACGGGAGAGAGACCAGCCAGCCGGGTGGCTGGTGCCGTTGAGAGATCCAAAGGGGTTGGTATGAGCCGGAAAGGGTATCTGCGGCGAGGCTGCGTCGAGGAAGCCACTGGGCTCTGACGAAAGTGGGCGGTCGGAATTGGACACGCCCCATTCGACGTGGGGATCAATGGTTTCCCCTTGCTACCACACGTCGCAGGTCAATAGTGTATCCATGGGTAGTGCGCTAACCATGTTGGAACTAATGAATATAGTAGAAAGGAGTCTGAATATATTAAAGAGGAGTCTAAATATACTTAAGGAGTCTATATTTGGAATCGAACCAAACTCGTCGAATTAAAATATATTTCCTGCTGATTATTTTTATTATATTTTTTTTATTAACGGATCGAAAGCCGGCAGAATATTCATCTTCTATTTTTGTTCTATTCTTCTTATCTGAATATGCTTCTATCGCGGGGGATCTTATATAATAAGATATATTTAGAATTATCTATATAAATATTAAATTTATTAATGGTAATATTCAATTCAAATATGAAAATTTATAATTAATATTATGAACTTGTGAAATTAGGATCTCCTACCTTTTGTTTAATTTTATCTATTAATAGTCAAGGAGCCTAAATATACTAAAATGAATGTAAATGAATGTGATTTGAGCGAGTACAGGATTATGCAAGCACTGGGAGCTGTGGGATGTCCCATTCTTCACACCTCCATGTAAGAAGTCATAAGTCACATGACCTTTTATATATATCCTTCAGGGTTTGGTCAATTAGTCTAAAAAAAAGAATTGAGTATAAATACATGTCAGATCCACGTTTTGAAAGCATTATCAGGGGACTTTTCTAATGTAGTAAATATTTTAGTGGCATTTGTGCCCACAATTATGTATAGTTTTTGTAATACACGCACTAGTCTCGTCGGACTCAAGGACTGCACGCTGCCCAAAAGAAATTTTAGGATGTCATCAAATCCGCTGTTGACCCTTCAAAAAAACAACCAGCTTCGAATCAAATGACTTATCTTTTGTTAGGGTTGCGTCAACAACACTCGCGGTATGTTGGTTGCACCCTGCAGTGCCACTGGGCGAGTTGAGTGGCAGGAAGTTCACTTGTAAATGTGTTCCTGGCCTGCACAGGACCCGAATGTGTTCTTGTGAAACCCTAAAAAAGTCATTGGCCTGTGAATCGGACATTGGCTGGACACAAGACACAGTTGGGCACCCGCATTGTGCGCCCGCCAAGTGCTTGCAGACAGGTTTTTGGGTGCAACTCGCGGCAAACGAGGGTCTAAAGTGCGCTTTGCGGACAGCCATTTGCAACCGGCATACCAGAAACTGACTCTGCACCCTTGGGGCCTTGTTTACAAGCACCTTTCTGTGACCAAAAGGGGACTATATAAGAACCCCTGTTTCCCCCAAAATTGTCCAGAAATTTGAGCACCTACGGACTCTTCCAGACTGTGGGTCTTCTCAATGCGACAGATATAGAGAGCCGTAAGGCTTGGCCGACTAGAGGTATGTGATTTCTAGAGTACTAATATTACAGGCTAGAGTGTGGAATATGGGTCAGTCGAGCTTTTCTGACTAGGGCTCCTGGTGGCCTGAAACTCAGAAACGGGGTTGCAGAAAGCAAATGAGTCTCAATTGGGCGAAAAACACAGTAGAAGACTCTGCAAAGCTGAGAGCTAACATGGAAACGAACCCACAAAGGTCGAACCTTGTTACAATTAAACAATGAGAGCACTCCGTGTAATAGCCTTCGAAGGTGGTATTCTCTACATGATGTAAGGAACCACACAGCTGAAATCGTTGACGCGGGAAAGAGCCCATAGAGGTCAAACCGTCAAACGGTACTGCTGTGGAGGGAAAAACACCGTGGAACTAACTCTTAGAGATGGGATTGCGAAAAAGGCGGGAACAGCCCTCACGGAACGGATGACTTAATGGAGTGAGCTGTGACATGAATGTTGAAGCCAAGTAGTGAACCCCCCCTGGTGAGACTCTAGCTGGATGGACCCTGTTCTGGGGAGGCTTGGGACGGAACTGATGGTGGAACATGGCAACTCAGGCCTCTTGGGCCCTTTTAGATCAGCCGACTAGCCCTTATACCACTACTCTGGCCCGCAATATGAGGACCGACGAAACCAAAAAAGTATATAGTCACTCAAAATACTACGCAAGGAATTTGTTCGTTACTGGAATCAGGAGGGCCAAGCCGCCGAGTCCAACGATCAAAATATTGGGTTTTTACGAATATTAGACTACACAACTCAACTAGAATCGAATCTAGAGAAGGAGAGCTCCAACTTGGCCGAAAAGCTTTTTGTGAAGTGCACCTTTGATTCAAGTTATGAACCCTTCTTTGGATTTTGTAACCAAGAAGAGGTCTAATACTAGTTGGCTCGGCTTCGTGTTGGGGACTTGGGGTCATTTACCAACCCATTGAAACGTCGGTAATAAGAATTTACTAGCGTCGGGCATTTTTGACTAAATCTCAAGACTGACAAAATTAATCACAGCGTAACGATCCACTTCACAACCGTTTTTCGACGAGTCTTTACGTTTCGTTCTATCCGAGAAATGGGGATGGCGTCATAATATATGAAGACTCTTAAATAGGGTATGAAATTTACGCTGTTATATGAACGTTAAGCTGTTGACTATTCAAGACTACCTGGTGCCCAAAGTTCGATACAAGCGCAAATCTATATAGAAAGTCACCCGTATGGACATGCAAACAAGCGGAATTGGGAAAACGGGGTCCTTAAAAAAGTAAAGAAAATGAAGGAATTGAAAGCGAAAATAGATGGTTTTGGTAATTTTCAGATTATTAAGGATCGACGCACATTAATAAAGGAGGTAAAGGTGGATTTAAGGATGTAAAGGACAAAAAGAGGGGAAAAAGTTATAGGGATTATGGACAAAGTCGTGGCAAATAAATATAGGGATTATGGACAAAGTCGTGGCAAATAAATATATAGATTAGGGACAAAGTCGGAGCAAATAAAAACATTGGAATTTTTTAAGGAAGTGTGAGTTGCATTCTTTACTAAATCCATTTTTTCTAACTGCTGATCTCGGTCCTAATACAATGAATTCGTAAGCTGACCTTTTGTCAGACGTTAGAAGTTCTAGATGACCAAATTTATCGTATTCAAGCACTTAAAACCCGAGACGTAGTGAAGCATTCCACCACGAAAAAAGTTGTGACACCCAAAATTACTATTCCATTCAAAATGGGGCATTTAATTTTGACGCTGCCCTCAAGTCCCCAGCTCCAATCTCTGCTACTTAAATAGGCCCGCTTCCCCGTAAAAGAAGCTGGATCTTGGTGCAACCCGTCCAGTCCAAAACGCTCCAGTCTGGACTGTACTAGTCCCACCAGCTTCAGCAAATGGTGCTCCAGTAGCTGCTACTTCAGCTTCGCTTTCCAGTTGATGCAGCTGGAAAGTTACTCTAACAACTGGTGAGACCACAGCTCTGTTTCCATAGTAAAGAATTGGACAGCAAGAGTGACTTTCAGACTGCACACATCCAAACGTTACCTATGGCGAAATTAAAGACTAAAGCTCTTTTTGAGGAAACTTTTTCGAGTTGCAGGACTCACTGACCGGGATGCAATGTTAGATTTAGACCGAGAATAAACTTTGGGAATACTTAGACCACAAGAGGCTTATGGCACTTGCTTTCATCCACGGGGAAACCGTAGAAGAGAATGATAAGCGCCGGTATCAATGGAAGACCAGCTCCATCCAGTATCAGTTTCTTGCCGGGGGATTTTGGTCAGATCGTGGTGAGCGCACTAGTCAGCGCTTGCACATGCAAGCATCACTGGATGGCTTGAATACCAAATGCAAAAAGATGTTTTGAGCGCAGTTCAAAGTACACGAGCGCATTGAAGCCTATAAAATTACCCTATAAGTGTTATGTTCTTTCGTAGTTTTTAACGTCAAGAGAAGGTGGATTCGTTGATAATCCCTGAAACAATGGGAATCATCCAAACTTGAATAATCCAAAATTGGCCCGGGCCGTTTGAGGCGGCGGGCACCTCATGGCGAGGTGAGGACCGGATTGCACCAGTTTCAGCCGGCGTGGGGGCACGATGGCGCCATCTTCGGTTGAAGTGGGGTGTTGGGACATGGTCGGGCCCCAAAAAGTCGGTCAGCTTATTCGTCGACCAAATGTCACTTGAAGCAGCATTATTCCTTCGGACAAAGCCACGACGTTACGTTTGAGTAAAACCACGGCCTAATAAGGTACAGCTGGTGCCATTCCGTCTAAGCCTCGGAAATGGTCGGTCGAGATTGGACACGTCTCTCTCCAGGTGGAGTACCGACGGTTTCTTCTTTTACAGGTTCATTGTGTATCCATGGGTAGTGGGTCTAACAATAAAAGTATCAGGTTACCAGGAAAGTTTTATAAAAAGCGGGACTAAGTTGGGTCAATGAAAGTTAAGACTGAAGCTTGGTCGCGTACGAAACAGTATTTGTCTAGGAAGAATCGAGTGAGGGCATGCTCCAAGCAGAAATCGATTTCGCCGGCCAAAAGCCTTGTTTGGTCAAGACGAAAAAGGCTGCACCTGAATTTGGCTGCGAAAGCGCGCGTCCCGCCAATCCCAGGACAAAGTACAAAAGCATAGTGTTCTTGGAACCCCCGTGCTACCCCGTATATGCTAAGTAATAACTTGGTTACAAGAGTTAATAAAATTCAAAATATATTAATTATTAAAGTAATAAAAGTAGTATAAGTAGTATACATGTTTGTAGTATCAGTTAAAAGAAATAAGCATGTGGCAAATGAGTGGACTAAGCTATTATATAGCAAGTCTCCCAAAAACTTTGCCATCGCAGGGCTGTTGACATCTCGAAAGGTGGTTCGTAGTCATGCGAGGCGCAACAGCGTCATATGGGGATTTGAAACGGTCCCAGCTTTCAGAGTGGGTTGTAAGTCTGTCAGCATCCACGGTAAGAAATGTGGGAGACCAGGGGTCATATTGTAGTGCTGCAATTTCTCTGAATCGTTTTGAATGAGCCCGCTGAGAAGACAAATGCCAGCGGAAGAAAAGGCGAGACACTTCGGGAGAATTCGGTCGCGAAGTTGTGGGCCCAAAGTACACTTGGTCGTACCAAAGCCCATTGGGGTGTGTCTATGTTCTAGCAAATAACAGGCGATGTTTCTGAATGATTCACGCAGCTCACCCAGTCAACACTTCTGACCTTTCGCCTAGAACTTGAATATTCTGTGGAGACAACAAGTGTCGCACACGACCATGTAGATCTTTGTTCTGCACTATTTAATTAGGATGCGGACATGAGCTGGCTCGTCTGAATCTACCACTCCCTCATTCCCTTAGTGTCAAATGTGAATTTTCAAAATCGTTATGTCGTTTTCGGATAAATTTGCCTGAAGATATGCTTATGTTTTCAGTACTTTCCGAAGATGATTCACTAAAGTCTGTTCTTTGGTCACTGTTTGGATAATGAGCCTTCTATATAAATCCGATAGATGTAGAGCCTCAACCTCTACAAGCCAAGCTCTTTCACGGCGCCTCTGCCGTAGAGGGGTATCTCATCAATGTAAAGGGTCTGCCCCTCGGTGGTGGCCAAGATGTTATTGAGAAAGCGATCAAAGACCGTGAGAAGGGTTCCATACGCCCCTCGTGGTGTACTCATGTTGGAGGACAGAAACTCGTTGTTTCAAAGGTTTAAGACACTGGTACTAGAGTCGAGCCAGTGACTGAAGTGTTGACCCAGGTGGCCATGGCTGCGGTGTCTGGCCTACTTGGTTGCTCACGTCAACCTTATTGAAGTATCTGTGACCTCGTTCGTCGGAGTTGTATAACGGCATAAAGCTTCAGAGTGTTTTCATGGACAGCTCAGCAAAGTGAGCTGAGACAAGAGAATGTGTATCCGGTTCTGACCCAAGTTGACCCCCGTAGTCTTGCTGTGGCATGTTTCTCGTGTAGTGTCTACTCGCTCTTCAACCGCTGAGCTTCTTCAAAACATATCTTTCCCTAAATGAACCACTTTGTACTTTGGACATACCCGGGCTCGTGACTCTTGATGCAGCGCATAAACATGCCTTCTCAGGTGCTAAAAACCACATGCATAACCAAGCAGAACATTCGCAGACCGTTGCAAAAAGTTCTCCCAGGGACGAGTCGAACGTCCGATCGCAAGATTTCTATCTATTACAGTCTTGTGCCTTACCAGCTTGGCCACCGGGAGTTGATTAGAAAACACGGAAATTTTAGAGAGGATGCCATATCTTTGCATGTACGGCAGTAACAGCCCTGATTCATAAGTTCACAATCACTCCATAAATCACTTTATGCCAAACCCGCGGAGTTTGCTTCAATCCATAAAGAGATTTTCTTAGTCTGAGAACCAAGTGTTCTTTTCCCTTCTCGATGTACTCCTCTGTTCGTCTCATAATAATTTCTTCTTCTAGTACGCCATTCAACAGTCGTGGCGTCCATTTGTTTCACAACTAATTCCTGTTTCACTGCAATGGCCAATACCATTCTTAGACTCTCATACCTTATCACAGGTGAGAACGTTTCTTGATAGTCAATACCTTCCTTCTGGAAGTTTCCCAAGACCACAAGTCTCGCTTTGTGTAAGCCACTATCCTTTAGTGCGAACACCCATTTTGCACCTATTGAATCCTTTCTTTTGGTAGGGTTCCTAATTCAAATGTCCTGATTTTATCATGAGCACCCATCTCCTTATCACATGTCTCTTGCCAGTGTCTCCTGTCTTTCCGGCACATAGCTTCTTTATAACTCTTGGGTATCTTCTCGTCATCCTCAGGTTGCGCCTGTAGAGTGCGAATCCACTCAGCTTTCGAGACATCGAACAGTGATGAATCACTTTCATCGTCCATCTGCAAACACCTCATCAGTTCTATTGTCACCAGTTCTATTGTCACCAGTTCTATTGACTTAATCTGGGTGTCACTTTCATCAGGAGTCGATATATCCATATCATCGAGATATACTCCTCCTGAACTGGCGAGTTGTATTATATGGTCACGAGAAGATAACCCAAATCCCTTCCCCTGTGCTGTACAACCGTCCAGATATATGATTCCAATCTGACGACGTTTTCTGGATCTGAGGGATTCCTATTTTCTTGAGCTGTTGCACGTCAAGTTCTTATTAAGAGACTGGATTCAGAGACTGGATTCAGAGACTGGGTATCCTGATCAAGAACCGGAACGGTTTTATCATTGTGTTTCAACTCAGACAGTCCGTCGTCTTTGTTGCCTTCAATTCTAGCAGCATCCAAAATAGTTCTTTGAGCACTGGCACCGTTTAGTCCAGCCGAATTTCCAATGAAACTACTGCTAACACGTTCATATCGTTTTCGTTTAGAAGGCCCTGGCCTCGGACAGTCAGACTAGCCATCCCTAAGCAGCATCTGCAACAGTCCTATGCGCACTGGCGTCGGCATTGTCCAACCGAACCTCCGGTGAAACTACCGGCCATCCTTCCTTACCACGAAAAAGGCACAGCATAAAATGTTCATGGTTGCCCCCCTCCCAAGCCGAGGAGTTCCTCTGAACCAAATTAGTTTAAAGGTGAACTGCATTGATACCAGTTAGATTTGGTCTGCTTCACTACGTTCCTGGCTATAACGTCCCCACTTTACGAAACAAATCGTCCTTTTTGGTTTTATTGAAGCAAATGAAAACCAAAGCGGCACTACTGAAGCAAGTTTCGAAAACAGGGTGCCCAAGGCTGAAAATTTTGGAAACTGTAAGAGAGGCTTTTTGACATTTGACGTATGAATGCCTCAATTTGTTTGGGCTAGTGCGCCGTCCAGGGTATACTCTGCTTTATGCTACTCTAGGCATGAAGTTGTATTTTTGGAGGTTTTTAATTCTATATGTTATCCTATGTATTCGCCTATGTATTCGCCTATGAGAAGCCCAATGAGGGCTTATACCGAAGAGGGGGATGATAAACTTGGGGTGGATCCCAAGATACCATATCATATTTTTTTATGTATTATCTCTTTGGGAACCGAACCCAAATAGTACTTTAGAAGAGTAATGTTTTACCATTAAACGATAAGAATGATACAATACCTTAGCGGGAAAAACCTTAAACCGGGCGTAGGCCAGGAGAAGAAAATATTGTATACAAGTCAGGAAAAAACAGCAATGGTATTTATACTTTTACGTATTCGGAGGTACTAGATGTAGTACATGTATTGAGGTGGCCAACACTTGCTTGGAGCCGTGTTGTGTGCTGGACGCAACGGAAACTATCTTAGGGTTTTTGAGCCACCTCTGGGCGTTATTTGCCGCTTAAAATGATTATATCAGCTTGGCTAGTCAAATTTCATGATTCTCTAGCAGGAGTCATTGGATAAGTATGATTGAAGCAAAAGTATCTATGGTCAGGGAGTAGGGGATCGTGTGGATCCATGCTTCAAGGGATGCTTGCCCAGTCAGTAAGAAAGAGAGCGAGGTGTGAGAGTTTATAGTCAGAAACAATTCGGAAGGGTCAGGCCCTTTAACCACCGAACGAGACTCAACAAGAAATACTGGTGGATCACGAAACGGAAAAACACAAATCTGCCCAATTTATGGGTATTTGGTGTTGGGTATGACTGTTTTATTCGCCAAAAGTGCGTATCAACATATCTTAGTCGAGAAAACCTGAACAGAATGTGAATACTTTTCAAACATAAGCTTCCAGTCTAAGTTCACCGAGAAAGTGCTGGCCGCCGGAAATAGAATGTACTCTGTTTGCGACATGTGAGTCGTGGTGGAGACGCAAGTCGACTATTTGAAGTACCCAAACCTCTCATTCAAGTGGAAGCGGACGGATGATTCACCAAAGCAAGTATAGAGGGTTGTTGAACTGATACATCCGTTTCCAAAGGTTCGATGAAAGTCTCATGAGTAAACCGCCTACACGATGTGGAGGGGATAGAAGCTTCTGACAAACAATCACACCGAATGCTACTTTGATTGTTCAGTCATTTGCAGCGTTTATGGTATTAGGTTGATTAAATCTTTTTCAGAAAGACTTGGGCAGTTCTTCTTGAATGCGGAATGTTTAGTTTAATGAAAAAGCGATTTTAGAAGGCAGAGTGTTCGTGCTTCAGGGTTAATCGCATTTTGGTGAAGAAATTGTATAGCTGTTAGGTTCTGTGGTACGGCAAGATCCTGTAAAATAATTCATTCAAGAACTTAAAGCGAGCAAAATTCTCTCTTTATCTAGAAAAACACGCTTGGGACCGCTCAGAAATTTCAAACATTAAGGAAATTTGTCCTGTCTTCGCTTCTACAAAGGTGCGTTCGTAGCCATGAAAAGTCTCAGCGCGGCAATCCAAGTTCTATACATCCAGTGACGAGTTCTATGGGTAAAGGATGGATGAACAGCCTGGGAACGGAAACATAGTCTACGTGGAAGGTACACAGCTTTTTTGGAAGTGAAAGAACCAACATTTGGTGGTGACCACCAGTAATGTTCACGGGTCGAAAACAGAATGTATTCAATGGGGCTTATGAATCCATACCAGTCTAAGTTCAATGCAAGAGTGAAGATCCTCTATGTCATATTAAACTGACACTCACTAAAATAGTACCAGCAATGAGTGCACAAAAAAGGTTCCAGTGAGGCTACGCAGATGAGCTCTTGCATCAATATTGAAGCGATGGTGGTTGAAAATTTAGCACCTATTCAAACTTGGAATTCGGGACCTGACTGGTCTGATACCCATGGGCCTTATCAATTGCCTTAGTCAATGAAGACGCATCTCCGGTAAAACTCCTCCAACGATCCTTAAATTGAGGTTTGTGGAGAAAGGAAGCCGTTGAGCCTAACATGTTAAACATTGCTTACATCTGGGCCTACTGCTCAGCTTCATCAACGCAAAACCACCCGAGGCTTGTGGTTTAGAGTAGCACCTACTGTGATATGCGACTTGTCCAAATGAAAGGTAGCATACCTTCATGGCAAACAAATCATCCACCGGAAACCATCTTGATCAACAAGGAAACCCCGTAATTTTGGAGTGACGAAGAAGAATTGACATAGGGGGACGAGCCCGTGTCTACGATCACTGATTTTGGGCTCTCAGAGAAGTTGAAGCTGGCAGTAGAGTGCTTCGTCCCCGCAGTCCATGATGGGATAATCGGGTGCGCTAAGAGAGACCGACGTGACATGGACAATGCTCTTGAAGGAGCGCAGCGTACAGACCAACCGCTTATCGTCAAAGGAATTAATCGAGTCGTTTTCTGTGTAAGGAGTATAGGGGATTCATAACCCCTTAGCAAGCATATCAGTTACACCAGGGTAAAGGTTAAATTGGGACGTGTCGTGGTGTACAGTTTCTCTCACAGTACCTTGGGGACACATTTACGACGGCACTTCAGACCTAATGACATCTCCAATTTCTGCACTTTGAAGTTGTAAACGGGGACTTGGGGGACGCGAAAGAGCCTCATGAGACGTTCAATCACGAAGAAGTGCTCGCTTGAGAAGCCTTGTATCGTTGTTGGTTTCTAAGGGAGGGACAGTACTCAAGCGGGAGTCAAAGATCAGGGTGTGCCAGTCCCAAAGTTGTAGTATGATTCAACTCAACCCTAATGATAGTAGGCTCCAATAGCTCAGACCGCATAGACTTGGCTGGGAGCTCATGAAGCCAGAACTCATTTACCCAACACAAAAAAAAGGCTTCTAAACTAAGCCTGGGCACGAACTTCACTAAAATAGAGAGCACCCTGTACTGAAAGGCTCATGAGACGATAGACACTGATCTTGTGAACATTAGTTAATTCAGGGGATCCTTTGCTATACTAAACTAGGGGCGCTGAGCAGCTTCTCCTTACTGGGCATCGGAGCGCGTGGTGCAAAATATCCAAGCTAGGAATCTAAGAGTGATTAGCTCACTGAAAAGTTCTTACTGGTCATGTAATTGCAATATTCTTAATGCGGTCGAAGCAGTGGTTTCTGTGTCCAAACTTGCATAGAGGCTTTCTGGGTCTTTTTTTCAGGTGGCAATCAGTCCGAAGCATCATGTATATCAGGTAAAATGTCTACCAGTGAGAATTGTTTGTCTTGACTTTAGCTAGCCCCTCTACCCAAATTCCGATAGTAGAGCTATGGAGTTGCCAGAGAAACAAACAGAGAGGGTGGAGGGGCTTTGTATGACTTGCTAACTTTACACAGTGAGCTCCCTGGACTGAAGCCTTGAATTCTAGCACCACGGCAACCTGAATTTGCTGTTTGAGGTCTTTCACTTGTCAAAAATAGGCGGTTCACTAACAACGGTACAGCTTGAGCGCCAGACAGCACGAGGGGTTATGTGCCGGATTTCGCAGCCATTTTGGAGGAGCGCCCCATTCCAGCTCGCGACACCGTGGACTTACAGTTACCAATCAATAAATAGTGGGTTCAGTAATAGTGCATTAGCGAGCTGGAGCCGCCTTTTAGATGTCCCAATCCGCAGCCACAGTCAAACCCCGTTCGGGCGGTTTATGTTTTCAGGAACGTTCAGCATGCCTTCCAGTATAATTTTTATAGCTTAGACCCTTTCTTGACAAATAAATGAATGGATCGAACTTTTTAAGTCTGCCTGTAAGTCTCTTCTGTCGAATTCTATGGAGTTCCTTTGTGGGGTCTGCTTTTTGTGGTCTGACCGTTTGGGTGAGTTTCGCATTTCTTGCTCTGGTTTGTGAATTTAGTGTCTGTAATCTCAACTCTTTGTACCATCTGCACTTTGCCTCCCCATCACTTTGAATCTCAAAATCAATCTAGTATTCTTACTTCCACCACCATTCATTGACCACAACGCAGTACCAAGTTGTCTTGTGCCTTCGATGAATTCACCCGACCGCCCCTTCCGGGCCCTACCCGACCAAAAGACAGAGAACACCTATTGGAGAAAATCCAATGTAAACCCGTACGATTTCCAGACGCTGTTTATTAGATACTTACCGCGGGACCAAGCAGCCCATTCATTGAAACCAGGGTGTGAGGTCCAAGTCATCACCACTTATCATCCCACTGATTATTTGTTAAACACTCGTATTGAACCCCACACTCAGGCAGATGTTGAAGGCGACGAGCAAGAGGAGCTGGAACGCCTGAAGAAGGCCCGCGAGATGCTCGAGAAAAGACGCCTTGAGGCTGCCCAAAGCTCCGCCGATCTTCCCGGTTCACCTAGGGTTGAAAACCGGGGATATGCCTGCCGTGACGGGGCAACTCCGCTCAAAGTGTCGTATCGAACCACCGAAAGCGGTAGTCCTGTTCATGGCTACGGTGCTCCTCGGCCTTTCTCGCGGTCTCGGCCGACCAGCCACAAGGGTGACTTGATGCCTGGATCGTACCCTGGAGTAAAAGGAAACTTACCTAGCACTTCTGGACCCTTAGACAGCGCCTTGTTTAAAGGCTTCAGTATCTTGAAAGATCAAGTATCATCATGGTTGCCCGAGTTGCCAAAACCCGAAGAAGAATCTTTTGAAGGGCCAATTGTCTACGCTCCAATGCTGAGAATGACTAGGAAACGCCTTGAAATTTCGAGAAAAGAGAGGCCGGCCGAAGATGAGCTCGAGCGCAGACACAAAAACGCGACTGCGGTCAAGGAGCACCTTGAGTTTAAGAGATTGGAGGAGTTGAGATTGGAGGAGTTGAGATTGGAGGAGTTGCGATTGGAGGAGTTGAGATTGGAGGAGCAAAGATTGGAGGAGTTGAGATTGGAGAAGGCTACTCAATGTCTGACTGCCGAAGGCGGGCTCACCCGACCAATCTCCCAGAGTTCCAACATCACTGCTCACTCAAAAATCGAAGTTCCCGTTCTTTGCCCTATTGAAGATGAAGACGATGGTGATACCGCACCCAGTTTCAGACTCTTCGGTCTCTTCAGACTTCCCCTGTTCTTTCACAGGACACAAAAAGAAACAGTTCAGACTACCGACCCCGAACACTCTACTCATGTGCCCGCCGTCACTAACACCGTTGCTCAACCCCGTGTGGAAAACGAGAAACTCCCTCGTTCTACTCTTAGAGTTCCGCAAGTCGAGGATACTGGAGAGCCGGTGGATTTCCCTTTCCACTTGTTCAGAAATGATAGGAAACACAGAGCCGTGAACAAGCACAGTCCCTCGACTCATTCTCGTGTTGATGCTTTAGATAAGGCCCCATCTGGGGTGTTCATGCAAGACAAAGCTAGTGCTCCATCTGGTCGCCCATCTCAGCTGGGCCGCGTGCCTCACTCATACCGGTTGAATCAAAATGGAAACCATAACACTACTGCAGAATTTCAATCTTCCTGNCCCATCTCAGCTGGGCCGCGTGCCTCACTCATACCGGTTGAATCAAAATGGAAACCATAACACTACTGCAGAATTTCAATCTTCCTGGATTGAGTACCGTCCTAAAATTGACGAATCCTTTGACAAGAAGCCTTCCCGGTTTGAGTCACTGGACGCCTTCAAGAGAACCCTGGCTACTCTGCTTCCTGACACTTTGGTATCTCCTGAATCCAGTGAACCACCGAAGAAGGCATCAAGTGGAAGCCCAGAAGTAACACAAGAAATTACCGCGGTAAAACACGTGGAAGATGCACTGGAAAAGCCTTTGGAAGTGCCCAAATCAGTTGGGCAACAAACAAAAAAACGTAGAAAACCCCAGAAAAACAAGCGAAGCGTTCAAGAAAAACCCAAATTGTCTAAGAAGCCTGTGGAAGAGTCTTCTTTACCTGAGTGTCCTGAAAAGACCGTTGGAAAGCTCGCTGAAAAGTCTCAAGTACCTGAAAGTGGGAAGCCGATTGAAAATGGGCCCAGAAGTGCTCGGAAATTGNTCCTGAAAAGACCGTTGGAAAGCTCGCTGAAAAGTCTCAAGTACCTGAAAGTGGGAAACCGATTGGAAATGGGCCCAGAAGTGCTCGGAAATTGGTTTCTAAAGTGTTTCGTTCGAAAAAGCCCATTCTGGTAATCTCACTCGTCAAGCTGGAACCGTTGAAGCTGAACCTTGACCAAGCTGTCGAAACGTCTAAACCGAAAGTGGAACCTTGTAAAAATCCCTTGGAAAAAGCCTCTCAAACACCTTCTGAGAAACTCGGTTGGCGTCCTTTCCAATCTTTCCGGAACTCTGCTACAAAGCTAGTGGACAAATTCAAAAACACTCTGAGAAAGACAAAGAAACCCGAAACGAGTCCCTGCGCCATCGCTGGTACTTCCCTGGAGGGCCCGCCAGTTGCGCGTGCCAGTTGTGTCGAGGGTATCGAGTCGAGCGATTCTTTGTCTGCCTCTAGTGTTTATGAAGAAGTCATTTCGCAGCCAGGAGTTCTGGAAACGGACTTGACCCAAACTGTGCGCTCGGAAGAGCCCCGAGAAGCTGAGCTCCGAGTTGAGGTTCCCAAGCGTTCTAGTGCTATTCCTAGAAATCCCAGTGTGATACCTTTT
>NLAK01000104.1:0-48265 GCA_002370295.1 Metschnikowia bowlesiae | reverse complement strand
CACTGTGGCCCTAAGGAGCTTAACTAACGTTGATCGGACGGGAAACAGTGGGTTCTCCTTGGTATGGCCGCAACCGAAAGTAAATTTTTAAGCATTGACACACTTATCATGTGTCTTTGGGTCTCGGAATAGTGTATTTATTCCTCAAACACTCTGTAACTACCTAGACGCCTCTTTAATAAGCTCAAAAACAGATGCAGAACTTCAAAAAATTTCTAGCTGACTATCTTTTTGCTAAAGTATGTATTAGTGCATTAGATTACAAGTGGCGCTGATAAAGGAAACGCTCAATTACACATGACCTGCATCAGTCCACCTATAGCCAATGATTCAATTTAGGTGCGAAAATTTCTCAGTCATGTCTATTTCCATCTGTATCTACGTGTACGGGATCTGCGGCAACTATTCATCCCCAAAAACCTAGTCAGTATACGGGCTCTGAGCTGCATTCGCAGAAATCAAAAATACGTCAGTATATCACTGTTTGATAGCTCCCACGTCAACTTGGGCCAACTAAACGACGAATTAACCCTGAATTCCTCTTATTCGCTCACGCGAGACGCCACGGTATAAAATAGTCTGTAAAAATTTCCGCCTGCCAGTACATTCCTTGAATTGTGGAGTGCTTTGTGCTTGCTTTTAGAAACTTGAATCTAAAAGGTCGACAATATCAATAAAGAACGGGAGTTTATCGCCTCACATAACTTGGTCTCTAGCCTTTGCAGAAGTAGTGGAAACATTTCTTGTAATTGATCATGTTGAACCGGAACTTCACGTCCCCTTTGTGGATCCTTTGCCAAGCCAAGGCCAAGTTCTCCTCATTCATGTCGAGACACTCAACCCATGGCGTGATGTTGTGCTCTGCCGCGAAATCCAACATGTATTGTATCTCGTCTACGGAGCCGATTGCGGAGCCCGAGACTGAAAGGTTCTTGGAGAGCAAAGCCCCGGGCATAAGACTGATCATCTCGCCGGCTGGTGGCGAGGTAATGAAGGTCATGTGACCCCTGCCAACAAGCATTTTCATGGTCTTCTTGAATGCAGAACCAGAGAAAGACGAGCCGGTGTTGAAGGGCATATCAAGCGAGCCGGCCCACTTGGCATCGAAGTCGGCATCATTGGTGGCAGCGTAGTGGTCTGCACCTAACTCGTAAGCCAAGTGTTCTTTGTCGGAGTTTCTGGAAATGGCGTACTTGGGTATTGCAACCGATAGGCTCTGGACTTTGGTGAATTTAGGTCCCAAGCGACCCAACGACTGACTCAAGTGATTTTAAGGTTGGGCTGAAGCCTCAAAAATTCATCAACACACTGGCTTGAATAAACGCATCAGCTTATTCCTTTGGCTTCGCTTGAAGATTTTCACTAAACTTGACAGATTCATAACGATTGTACTTCCGCTCTATAAGCATGTCAATGGATATTCAGTGTATCTTGAAATACACTCATGCGTATTGGAGATTATGTCTGTCGACAGAAGTCTATCCATGGTGGCTTCGTGAAAATTGATGAAGTTTCAAGTGTTTTTTCTGCTACACTTAGTGTTTCTACTTCTTGCATCTCGTTGCCTCTATTTTAGAAGCTTGCTAGCTGTTTGATTCGGAGAGCATATCCCTACCCAGATCCCTACTTTGCTCGATACAGATTAATTACAGAGTGATTTGGTAGCACAGCTACTCAAGATATTGCTTTTTATGAAACCGAAACTACTGGTGTTATTCCGGAGAGGATTCTGTGACAAGGCTGCTGGTGTGATTAAAAGACTCCACTTGTGGGCTAACTGTTTTTTGAAAGAAATTTTTGTCAACTATCTCTCGGTATATCTTTATGGGACAGAGCAGCCGTTGATTCGAGAGTGGAGCTGCAAAACAGCCGACTGTGATGCCCAGTGGGTGCAACGCACCATTTAGACAGTTTTCACCAACGTGGGTGGAAGAGAAATAAAACGATGGGCAAGACATTAATATGCCCTTTACACAACGGCACGCCCTACCAGATTATTCATGAATCGAATGAAGTTGTACATTCGAACGAGGTGATTTGTCAACTGACAAACACGGATCATGATTGAGGAATGCGCCAATTCCGTGAGTTTAAATATGAAGCAAGCTTCTTGTCATCAACTTCAAATTGATTCTTCCGGGTCATTTCCGATATTCACTGAGACGGTCCAGTTAAAGCCGCGCGTCTCCGACTTTATGGATGGCGCACTACCCCATGGGTGCAAATTGTTGGCCAAAGCGCGAGCCTGCATGTGGCTATTTCTGCAGTACAAAACTGTTGAAGGCCGAGTGTTAGGCGCGACGCTCCTGCACACATACTTTGGAACATTCAGTTCTCAATGACTAGGAAAGAGGAACCTTAGGAATCCTCATGGTCACGTATTTGTCTGGATCAATTATACACCGACAGTTTATGGCCTTTCTGAAACCTTTATAAGTAGGCGGATTCCCGGCCTCACCAAGGCTATCCCACAGAGTCTTGTTTCGCCCTTGCGCTCTGGCTGTTCAAGCAACGATGAGCGACCTGTCCTTTGTCACCTGTCCACTGAAAATCTGTATAGTGTCAGTCGCTCCTTCAGATTAAATGTCTAATCCTTCTCCGAACCGGTGAGTGCTGTTCTGCATCCGAGTGAACCAACACCGATTCACTATGTCTCAGTTCGACAGGACTTTTCAACCAAGCGCAGGGACATTTTAGACCGACTTTCGAGGACATTCAGCCATACGAAAAGTTCACTTGAACTTTTACCTGAAATTTAATCCAAATGATTGCCTCCGTCAGTGCAGACATGGACTGCACAGTCAAGGTGCTGATGGCTTGTGTAAGGACAGCTAATGGCACAGAAGCATGAGGAGCCGGCACCACGTGGCGGTGTAGGAGATGCAGCGAAATCCTATAATCCATCATCAAAGCCATCCTAGGATTCTGATTCGCAACCGAAATAACCTTCCATTGATAAGCCGTTCAAAACAAACGCTCTGCTACATAAAGTCCAATCTTCTATGTCCTTTTTGAAGTACGTCAAATAATGACCGCACTTTCCACTGTCACCAGAAGAGTTTAGCTGTTGGGGCCCGAGATTCAGAGGAGAATTCCTGGATGGAGCAATTTCAGAGAGCTGTGGTGGCAGCTCAGTTCAGATTCTTCAGGTAACGCCATGACAAATGTCTCGACGCGCTCTCTCGTTGATGTATCCTCTTAAAATGGGACCAATTAGGATATGTTGAATGTTTCCACGAAAGCTTAGCTTCTAGCGGGCCATTTCGAGAAAGCGAATCATCCGAGCTTAAAGTTAAAGTGGCACATTTGACGGCAATCACACACCACAAAAGGCGTAATCATCCAGGCAGTCAATCGATAGCCATGGAAGTCGAAGTGCACCAAAAAGTGTACGACAGCTCAGCAGCCGAAAGAGGTAGCCCTGGATATGGCCACTAAGTGCCACAGTCATACCTTGCCTCTTTAAGAAAAGCAAGTAATTTGCCCGAAAATAAAGGAGCCGCTCCGCTGTGGAATGGAGCAGAAAGCTCTTTGATGCACCTCATCATGGTGGCCGAACTCCAGATGCAAGATATAGATGAAGCAGGAACCCCGTGCCAATTGAACATAAGGAGCAACCTCCAGGAATTGCTGGTTAACAGCTTTTGAGAAAGGAAAGAAAGCGGTACTTATCAGTACTTGCTCGTCAAAACGGCGGTGCCAGAATGCTAGAGTGAGTTCCGGAAAACCCTCTTTTTCATTGCCCTCAACAACCCTGGAAAATAGTGAAATGATGTTTCTGAAGGAGCACCTGAAGATTAGCTGCAAACCAGGAGCCCGTCACAATCCTTTCAATTTCCCTTCTTTCATGCCAAGTGGATCATGTTCGCAGCAGGCCTCCAAGGCTAACAGGCTCTCTTGGGCGGATAAAGAAGTCAAGCAAACTTAAAACTTGCACAGCTTCGGGATCCAGATCAGCTCGCAATCAAAATCAAAGAGTTGTCTTGTCGGCCTCTCGCCTCGCTCGTCAATGGACTGACTAGAACTGAAACACGATTCGCAAACACTGTGCAGTTAGTAAGCATAAGCTGGTAAATTCAAAGGTTTAAATTATGATAAATTTATTTTAAATACAACATTATCAAAAGAAATGTTAGATCCACCATGGGTAGCGCGCTACCCATGGATACCAAATTTACCTGCGACGTACGCTACAAGGGGAAATCGTCGTTACTCCCACTTGGAGGGAGACGGGCGCTATCCCGACCGACTATCTCAGAGACTCAGATGGCACCAGCTGCATCTTATCCGATGCAGCGCCGTGGTTTTACCCAAATGCAACGTCGTGGTTTTCTTAGATGCAGGACAAATACCCGCATCAAGGCGCCATTGGCCTAGATAAGCCATCCCAGGACTTATCGGGACGCCTAAGGCGGCCCGAACGTGTGTAACACCCCACTCCGACCAATTATGGCGCCTTCGTGCCCCCACGGCGGCTGGAAATGGCGCAACCAGACCGGCATCTCGCCATGAGGCGCCCGACGCCTCATGCGGGCCGGGCCAGTTTTTATCTATATAAGTTTGGATTATCCCCCTTGTTTTAGGGGGATCATCAACGAATACACCTTCTCTTAAGTACTTGACGCTGAAAACAACTACAAAAGAACATAACAAGAAAGATCTAAATATTTCAATGAATTAAGAATAAAACAAAGAAGATTTAGATAAGATATTTCGTGAAAATATGAGCATTATAGCTAAAAACAGGACACCTGATTATTATACAAAAGGTCTTTCAAATATAAGTAAAGGGTCCCGTAAAATTGTTTATATAGAAGGTATTTTAGGTGTGAATAATGAAATTTTAAATGACAATTTAAAGGTAAAGAAGAAGCTGCTTATATTTTTAGTAGTACTAAAAATATGCAACGTTCTTTTAAATTAGGATTTATTTATATTCCAGATTTATTTATATTCCAGATTTATTTAAACCTTTAATGAATGAAAATATAGATAAATTCCCCTTTTATTGATATTGATAGAGAGGAACTTTTAAAATATAATTACGGTAAAAGAAAAAATTTAATAAATAATCCAGATAAAAAATTAAAAATTAAATCAGGATTAAGTAATTCTAATTTTTTTTCTAAATATAGTATAAAATTTGAATTTGCTAGGCTCATCGAAAATACATCTATAAATGAATAATACTTGTCAGGTTCGATAGATGTAAGGCTAAGAGAAGGAAGTATATTGTTGATGATCCGTTATTGTTGATGATGCGTGAAACAAAGGGGACACATCCGAGTTATATAGAAAGCCGGCAGCGACTGCGCCACGTATTCGGGCCGTTATCGGGAGATAAGGCCTTTATCGGGCGAGTGGTGCCGAGTGGCTGACCGGATAAGCCTTATTGAGATAAAGGCTTATCAGTCTAGATCTCGGGAGAAGGGGACCATAGGGGTCTGGACCGAGCATGGAGGCGAGGTCCGACGTCATACCGCGTCTAGCCGTGCATCGCAGGAAAATTGAGTGTCTATGGGTAGTACACTACCCATGGGGAGCCTAACAATACTATATATTATATGATATACTATATAAATACATTTTAATAAAAAAAATAATAGATATTAACCTGTGAGGGATAAATTCTGTTTAAATATTTACCCTGCCCACTTATGGGGGGGTTATAAATGTAGGGAATATTTTGTTAAAAAACATTAAAAGGTTTATGGTAAAGCCACGGGGTGAGTGCGTCGGAAGGCTAATACGAAGGATCGAATACCACAGTTGGCGCCAAGATTATAGTGTTTATTACATATACATGTCGGGGACACCGTATAGGAATGAAGATATCAATATTGAACTCCCTCTTAAGGGCTATCTCCAATACTTCCTGGTCCACGTAGATAGTAGAACGGTTGCCTTGCAAGTGCTTTCGTGAAAATATCAGCAATGTTCTCTTTGGTGTGAACATATTCAATATTGATATCTTCATTCCTATAGCACTCTCTCACGAATTCCACTTTGACACAGATGTGCTTAGATCCATCATAATGCTTATTTCCTTTGATAGTCATGATTCCAGCTTGATTGTCACAGAACATTTGGATCTTCTTCCTTTCTGTTGATTCCTCTAAAAGATTTCTGATCCATCGTGCTTCTGCTGTTGTAGTGCTGAGTGCTATCAATTCTGAATTTAGAGTGGACCTTGCAACTGATGTTTGTAGCTTTGACTTCCACAGGACAGGTGAGGTTTCATGCATTATGATGTAACCAGTAACTGAACGTCTTTCATCTAGTTCTTCTGAAGCAAAACTGGCGTCTGAGTACGCTTGAATGTGGCAATTGGAATCTGGGCGATAGATGAGTCCTAGAGTTGATGTTCCCTTTAAGTACCGTAAGACTTTCTTTGCAGCTTTTATGTGTTTCACTTTGGGGTCAGTTTGATGTCTGGCGAGTTTCAGTACCACGTAGCTTATGTCAAAACGAACAGTATTTGCAGCACATTGAAGTTTGCCAATGATTGATCTAAACTCTGTTGAATCAAATGACTCTTCGTCTTCTTCGGTTGAGATCTTGTCAAACCCTTTTAAGTCAGCTGGTACTGTTTTGCTCCATCCTTTTGACATCCCATAGTGCAGCAGTAAGCTGGTAATGTAATCATGTAAATGTAGTTTAGTATATCCATTTCCCACATTGATGTTAATACCGAGGAATTTCTCGGTTTCTCCCAAATCCTTCATTTTGAAGCGCCCGCTTAGCATTCCCTTCGTCTTTGACACCTCGTCTATATTTCGTCCCAAGATTAGGATATCATCAACATAGAGCGCTATTAATACCAACGAGTCTGCAGTTCGTTTGATATAAATGCATGGCTCATTTATAGCTCTTTTAAATCCCATCTTTCTTATGTGATCATCGATCAATATATTCCAGACAAGAGGAGCTTGCTTTAAACCATATAGTGACTTATTGAGTTTCAATACATACTCCCAGATCCTTCTTTGGCTTAAGCGGAAATCCAGGAACTTGATCCGTGTCTTCAACGAGTTCATTAAGAAATGCCGTTTTCACATCCACCTGAAGAATTACCACGTTGTGGTGAGTAGCAAAGGAGAGAAGGAAGCGCAAGCTTGTAAAGGATATCACAGGTGCAAAAGTATCTTGGTAGTCAACTCCTTCAGTCTGTGAATAACCTTTGGCAACGACCCTCGCTTTGTACTTGTTATCATCTTTGATTGTGAAAACCCATCGACATCCTATAGGTTTGGCACCACAGGGACAGGGGACCGGGGAGAAGGTTTGATTCTCCTCATGCGCCTTCATCTCAGCTTTGCATGCTTCCTTCCAGAAGATCCAATCAGCTGACCTCTGTGCCTCAGCAAATGATTGAGGTATTGTGTTCGAAGAAACGGTACATGCTCCCACCAATAACACCAGCTTTGGATGTCTTGGGGTGGGAGCTTCCCTCGGGAAGCTATTATTTGGAATAACATCGTTGATATCTTGCATCTCTGTAATACCGAGACTGAGTTGTTCCCTAGTTACATGCACACGTAGTTGAAAGTTTCCAAGTCTAACTGTGGCATTCGATTCCGAGGAATCAAGGGGATACTCAGGCATTCTCCCTCGAGAGGTAAGAATAGCAACGTGACGCGGAACGCTGCTTGACAGAGTGCAGCCATTAGAAGTCTCGCTGAGAGCAGGAGGTGGATTCGTATGGCCGTACGAGCACCCGAGATTTCTACCACTATTGATGCAATCGACCTCTGAGACCGTCAGAGTCGTGTCGAGTTGCGGCTGGCTGGATTCGGAAAGAAGCAGGTCGACTTATAATGGTATTGGTACAGCCAAATGACAAATATCGAGCAAAGGGAGAGAATGGCTTTGGCATCGGTCAAATTTGTAGAATCTCCCGCTACCGAATAAATACTGAGCTCTTGGCAGCCCCGCCAAGATGACAGAGTTGGATCACCACCGATAACAAGGACTTTTGGGGCGTCAGAAGCAGTTGTTGCCCTCTTTACAATTTGATATAAATTCTACCATCCACCGGCAGTCCCTGCATTTTTTTGCTTTGCAAGTAGAGGAGGCCAGATGCGGTTTTGAAGGAGGAGAAACCGGCATTTCTGAACTCTTCAAAGTATTCGAAAAAAGGCTTCGAACAGCTTCAAATTTGAGGCTAGATCTTTGGGCAACCGATGCTGCTTCGCCTGGG
Source organism: Metschnikowia bowlesiae (assembly GCA_002370295.1). Classification (NCBI taxonomy): domain Eukaryota; kingdom Fungi; phylum Ascomycota; class Pichiomycetes; order Serinales; family Metschnikowiaceae; genus Metschnikowia; species Metschnikowia bowlesiae. Next base: position 40,065 of record NLAK01000104.1, on the reverse strand, counting down.
CCCTAGGACCCGAGGATCTAGTGGAAAATATAACAGTTTTCGAGGCAATGGTCTCATCCACCATGGTTCTGACCTAAAAATGGCCGAGACACAAAAATACCAGGGGTTCCAACCTCAGCAATTGAACGGAACCAACAGTGATGAGACAGCTGTAGTGGAGCTTATGAGTCCACGCACTGCAAAATCACATTGTCACCGGTGGGTTCAGAGATTGTGGAACCGGTGGTATAAAATCACGTCCATGTGGAAATAACGGTGGCGGTGCATTTAGGACTCTCGATAATGATGCCAATGTTTTCTCCTGAGCCACCGATAATGGTCGATTTGGAGGTGGTGCCAGAGACAACTTTAGTCTTGCGTTCATATGAGAGCCTGAACTCCCACATTATTGCTTTTTCCGACCAGCCGGTGATGGTTCTGGTGCAATAACATGCCAGTCAAAAAAGACATGATGGTTTCAAACCACCGCAGTGTTTGCGAGACTACCAGTGACATTAGTGGTGGTGGACTTTGAGACCCGCAATATCCCGCTTTTGGTATACTTGTTATCCTGGTGGCTGTGGAAGCGGAGTGGTCACTCGCCATCACTGAATTTGCGGGGGTGGAGATATAGGGGATTTGCTTTTACCTCTTTATACTGCTTAGCTGCAATATTATTTTTGCGCTGCTGGCAGGGCATTGACGCAACTCCGCCCAGTGCGTTTCATGTCAAGGTGAAGACTCAGTCAAGTGCAGGTGACACGGGCAGCTTTTCAAGCTAGCCAATTTAGTTCCTCAAGCTAGCCAATTTAGTTCCTCAAGCTAGCCAAATCAGTCGACATGAGTCAACCTTCCATTAGTGCCGCGCCTGAACGATCATCGACATTCCCATTGACCCTGCCAAAATTTGACTGCAACCAAGAAAGCTGGATAGAACAAATGTTGGAGGAGTTCAGGCAGTGGAAGAAGCCTCGGCCACGGACAAAATCGTTTCCACGGTTTCCTCCCACAAATACGAGTTCATCTTGCTGACATGGCTTGCATCCATGTATGGCTCCTGGGCTTTTGTCAACATGGACAAACTGACCAAACCGCTGCAAAAGCTTGTCCGAGCTTCCAGCTATGCCGGGGCAATTACCTTGGTGCTTTTGCTCACGACTATATTCGAGTGAAGGGGACCGGTGAGAAGGATTCGGAGGAAGGCGGGGGAACAACTGAGTCGAGGGCTGAGAAGTGAGAGGTGAGAGGTGAGAGGTTGGGACGAAGTAGATCTAAAGATTCGAACTGCCCATGTAAATAAGACGACCATTTCGCTGGAGGGAATGCTCAGTCATGCTAGTTTCAGACTCTCGCTCTTTTGCGTGGACAATTGAGCGCATGCTACGCCACCAGCGGTCAGAGTGTACCACAAATGTGTATATTTTGAGTTTTGCTGGTGGAGTTTGCACAAGAATGAAAGTAGGAGTCGGCTTGAACTATGGATTGGCCCTCACAGGACGTAGACATTGCGTCGAGTCTAGTCCGGGTAACAAAGCAGATAGAACTCAGTGGGGGACAGACCCGAGCTTGACTCTGCTTGACATTGGAAAGAGCTTGACTCTGCTTGACATTGGAAAGAGCTTGACTCTGCTTGACATTGGAAAGAGCTTGACTCTGCTTGACATTGGAACGAGCTTGACTCTGCTTGACATTGGAACGAGCTTGACTCTGCTTGACATTGGAACGAGCTTGACTCTGCTTGACATTGGAACGAGCTTGACTCTGCTTGACATTGGAACGAGCTTGACTCTGCTTGACATTGGAAAGAGCTTGACTCTGCTTGACATTGGAAAGAGCTTGACTCTGCTTGACATTGGAAAGAGCTTGACGGGTGTAGCCTTTAAATGCCGCACAACCACCACCCTGTGACTCCGGTTGAGTGGTTTGATCCAGACAGTAGCCGCTCTGCTCCCGCCCACCATGACTTCTGGAAAAGTCCCTCTTTGAACTCGCAACTTGACTCAAATCAGACATTTGTTTCGGAACGGAAAATCAGCCAGTTCTTAGGGTATGAGAGTCTGGCTCATAAGGATACCCCTCGATCCTGCGGGTGTCATCAGTGATATCATAAAAGTCCAGCCCTGCAAATGTGGAAGTGGGACCCACCAATAGGACTCCTTGATTGGTTCGGTTCCGCAATTATACTGCAGTGGATCTCTGCCAATACGGCTCTGTCTTTGATTTGATTCGGCCACCCAATCATGTGGAAGTGGGTCCCGCCAATAACCTGATTGGGGGTGTACATCGCCCCAACCTCGACCCAAACCTTGAGCGCCGTGCATGGCCACCAGCCTAGTCGATTTCTTCATGTTGATCCTGCATACCCCCACCAAATCCTCATCACGCTAATCAGATCCGATTCCACCCAAACGTTGGTCTTCAACTGCTGCGTGTTTCCAGACTCATGGGTAGCAAGAAGTGGTGTGCGGGTTTGGGATGGCGCACCCGCTCTTAAACGCCTGGTGTACGGATGTACCCTCCAGAGTACGCAGCTGTGCACGAGGCGGCTCCCCACCGTGGGTCTTAGCGGCCTTTTCTCTGGTATCGATATCGTCCACGCCCCAGTGCAAATCACGGCTACACCCGTGCACCCCATGGACTTGACCAAGCTTTTGGAGGAGAAGAGAAGGAAGCACGCCAAGCGGAGGGCGGATGGTCCCAGCGGTATCAGCGGTCCCAGCGGTATCAGCGGTCCCAGCGGTCTCAGCGGACCCAGTGGTCTCAGTGGCCCTGGTATGGGCGACCAAGCCGGCGGCAATCCCGATAGTCTCGATGAAAGTGCAAAAAAAAAGAGGCATTTATCCGAAAACGGCGTCCAAAAAGGGCATCTATCCGAAAACGGCGTCCAAAAAGAGCAGGATACCCAAAATGGCCACGATTTGACCGAACCCGGTCGCAACGCCCCAAAGACTCAAGCGTGTTCCGTTGCTGTTTCATCTGATGGCCCGCCAACATCCGGGGCCCCCACCACGGCTCGTGAAGACCCGTGCAACTCAGATCGTGCCCCAAATAGCCCAAGTGCCGCCCCAATGGACCCGGCGCGTGTCTGCGGTCAAAGCCGTGGCGAAAAAGCCGCCAACGGCCCAGAGCCCGGCTCGACCCCTTCCTTGGTTCCTCCAGGCAAAGACTCGCCCGTGGGCGAAGCAAAAGGTCCCGGCGATGATAACAATGAAAGCGACCGCGTTGGCAATGAACACGCAATCAAGCAAGAGGGGTACCGGGCCTATTTGCAGCGAGAAGCAGAGGTGCCGCTTCGAATCCAAGTGGCCGACATTTCTGAGCAGAACATTCCAAAACTCCAGCTCCAAGTCCGCAAGTTTCTCAAGGATATCTTGGAGCAGTGGACGCTAAACGAGCAAAACGTCGCCGGTACCTCGGGGCACGCCAAAAACGGGCTTCTCATGGAAACCAAAAAGGACATGGTCAAACTACTCTACAAGCTCCGAAGCGGAAAGCTCCTGGAGGAAACGGTGATCTCGCTCTCCACGATCGCGCACTATGTGCAGGCCGCGGAGCTTCTCCAGGCGAACCAGGCGTACTTGAAGCTCTCCATCGGGAATGTTGCGTGGCCCATTGGCGTGCGGGACGTGGGGATCCACGCGCGTGCGGCGGACGCCAAGATAGCTGGTGACGACAAGCTGCAGCTCGCCAACATCATGAAACTGGACTCCACGAGGCGCTGGTTGATTGCAGTCAAGCGCATATTGACCTACTGCGGCGAGCTCCAGGCCACGTGACCGCGGCGGCCCAGACCAACCGATTGAAGTGCCCGTCCTGATATGTCCCTGCACGTGCGCGCGCAGAGGTGCCCGTGACTCGCAGAGGTGCCCGTGACTCGCAGAGGTGCAAGGGCGCGGGCCGCGTCACGTGCGCCCCGCTAGGGCTTTCGCCCGCGCGCATCCACCCTCGCGCGCTACCTGGGAGAAAAATCTCTTCAACTTTTTCTTCACCTACACAACACTTCACAATGGCTGTATGTATAAGACCAGATTGCGGAGTTGCCCCGTCACGGGCGAAACGCAGTGAAATGACTCGTTGATATGAATGAAGCAGTCCACTCCAAGCCGAGCCCACTGCACCACCCGGATTAGGCAGCCAATTTACCAGCCAATTTACCAGACAATTCACCAGACCAATCTACCAGATTCCAGGGTGATTAGTCAAGGTCCTGCCCGGCGTCAAGCGAAGGCCACTTTCGATGAATGCATTGGCTGCTCTTACTTTGACTCACCGGATCAGTGATTGACCAAGCACAAAACTATCGAGAGCCTCCCCTAGCCCTGTTTCGGGGGATTCGTGGTGTGGTGACTTTTCTGTGGTTGTGTTTCAGCGATATAGAGCTTAGAGGAAAGGATCGGTATTGGCAAGGGTGTGTGTTGCCAAAGGTCGGCCAAGGATTCGTGGCTGCTTTTTGTGAAACGCTCGACGTCCGGATGCTCGGCAATCATGGCTTCGTCGCTCTGCCCGTGCGCTAACAGGAAAATATACTAACCTGCAGAAAGAGATCAAGGATATCAAGAAATTCGTCGAGTTGACCAGAAGAGCCGACATCAAGACCGCCACCATCAAGGTCAACAAGAAGCTCAACGCCAAGGGTCAGGTCTACAAGCAGACCAAGTTCAAGGTCAGAGGCTCCAAGTACTTGTACACCTTGGTTGTCAACGACGCTGCCAAGGCCAAGAAGTTGCAACAATCCTTGCCCCCATCTTTGGACATCAACACTTTGTAATTATAATACAGAACTGAATTACGATATAAACCTGGCGTAGCACATCTAAGGGCCTACGCGTACTCGGCAGAGGCTGCGCAATAAAGGGCTCTGTTTCCCCTCAAACCGTCATATCGGCGCTCGCTTCTAGGCACCTTTCAGCCCTGCCTTCTATAAGCTGCTAGGAAGGCACTGGGTTCCTATGGCCTGGTACGGTGTGTTCCTGCATGGTAATACCAGCACGTGCCCGCGGAAAACCCGTACACCCCGTCCGCCTTGGGCTGGATCGTGTGCTGCAACATTCACGTTAGTAACGTTGAAGTCCCGAGACTGGCCATCGGAGCCTATTTTTGGGGACTCGACAATGTAAAGACGGTGGATGGAGGCTAGAGTGATGCGTTTCCATGTCGTTAGCGTTCTGGTCCTGCGAGGCCTTATAGAGGGCGATGGATTGCCTCAACACCTCCCGGCGCCTTCACTCTGAATCACTCTCGTAGGCATCACTCTGAAACTCGTAGGCGTCACTTTGAAACTCGTAGGCATCACTCTGAAACTCGTAGGCATCACTCTGAAACTCGTAGGCATCACTCTGAAACACTCTCGTAGGCATCACTCCTAAAAAAAGCCAAAAGTCTTCATGGCCGAGCATTGACCTGGATAGCCGATTGGTGGCTATTTCATGAGGTAAAAGTCTGGAGAATGTATCAGACGGAACCAGTTTTCCGAAATCGGGTGCCAGCGCAGACCTTCATCGGATTCCATCTGGTCATGTATCTGGTCATGTGTGCGGATATGAGCCAATTGTATCAAGGAAGCACCCGATGGGCTGATGCTGCAGCTGGGCAGATGAAGGAACCACCGTTGACAATTGCGTGCCAGCGGGCTCATAAGAACCCGACCCGAAAACGCCTCAGAATTTGGCTGGACGCGTACCTGGCTTGGGTGCTTGCAGCTTGTTCGGGAATGAGTCGATTGAGGATCCCTTGCCATTGAGTTGGGTGCTTGGGCTAGCATTGGGCGTAGGGGGTCCAGGGGTGACAGGTCGCTCCAACCAGGCAATTTGAGATGCTGCACCGAGCAAACATAGACGCCTGGACCCGGCAGTGGGCCCGGCAGTGGGCCCGGCAGCGGACCCAACTGAGGCCTTTGGGTCGTGAAGCTGCGGCCCTTGAGTCCTGAAGCTGAGAACAGCCTGGCACTGAACAGTCTGGCACTGAACAGCCTGGCACTGAACAGCCTGGCACAATCGCCCGCACTGAACAGCTTGGCGCCGCACTAGATCACATCCTCCATGTCATCGTCTTCATCATCATTGTCTTCGTCTTCCTTCTTCACGTCCTCTCCCATGCGCGCCGCCCGCTCGGCATCGCGGAGCCGCTTATACTCCGGCTTCAAGTTGTACTTCGAAGTGTAAGGCCCCTTTTTGATGAGGTTGGCAATCAGCTCCAACGACTCCTTGAGGTAGGTCTCGGGCTGGCGCGTGCGCTCCTTCAAGCCCTTCATGGACCAGTACTCGTACTCCTCAAAGAGGCGGAAGAGAAGGTCCAAGAGCTCCTTCTGCGGCATGCGGATGGCGCGGCCGTCGGCCTTGTTCTTGGGAGCATTCGTCTTGAGGAACATCGACGGCGTCCTGCGCAGGAGCGACGGGCCGGCCTGCAGCTGCACCACGCCAGGGATCTCCGTCAAAAACGTCACCTTGGGCCGTGCAGCGGCGCTGCCAATGTGTCTCTTGCGCTGGAGCATCTGCAGGTACCGCTTGTCATCCTTCAGCGGAATCACCTGGCAGTCATGGACTATTCGGCCCACGAGCCTCGTTTTCTTGGGGATGGTTTTGACAAACGGCACCGTGGCCCGCTCGTCCGACCCATTCTTTTGCACGTTGAAGAACTGGTCGGGCCGCGCCAACTGCTCGCGGTCAATCTCCTTGAGCCGCGGCTGCTCGGGCATGTCGCTGAGCTCCGTGACCTCCTGCTTGAAGCGCTTGAGGTTCTCTTCGCTGAACACGTACGAGTTGCGCACGTGCGTGTTGAGGATCTGGAGCTGGTACTCCTGGGGGAAGTGGTCGGGCACCTCGGCCTCGTCCAACACCAACTTGACCTCCAACTTCTTGCGGCCGCCGGGCGCCGCGGCGGGCTTGGGCGTTTGCTTGATTTTGATCTGGCCCAACTGCTGGCCCCTGAGGTTGGCGCGGACCGTCCACTTGTCGGCGAGGTAGCGGGGGAGCTTGACAAGCCACACCTTCTGGTTGCCGGACGCGAGGTTCATGTCCAAGGACTCGTGCTCTTCGAGGTAGTCCTCGGGGTCGGAGAGGAGCGCGGGGTCGCCTTCGGCCTCGGCCCGGACTTCGTCTTTGGGTTCGGCTTTGGTGGACATGTGGAGGACGGGGTTGCCATCGTGCAAGTGAGCGCCACGAGTGTGCGCGGGTGCGCGGTGCACGGGTCTACAGGGGTGCACGGGTCTACGAAGGTGCACGGGTCTTTGTCCCGGGATTATGGTGCACGGCTCTTCCGCCAGAGATGTGCACGCTTCCGGTGATGTGCACGGGTCCGGCTGGCCTCCCTTACACCTTTGCCGCACATGCTCCTGGACCTCCTCATCTCTCGCCCGTACTACTTCGAGGGCTCCAAGTGCGGCTACTGCAACGGCCAGAAACGGCAATTTCTCGGCTTGCCAGGCCTCCCCGACCGGGCCCTGCCCCCGGACTCGCCCGCCCACATCACCCTCGGCTGCCACCTCGACCAGGTCACCTGCGCCTACTACGACCGGCTCGTCAACCTCGGCTTCCGTCGCTCCGGCACGTTTCTCTACAAAGGCGACATGCTCCGAGGGTGCTGCCGAATGTACACGATCCGGACGACCCTCGGATCCATGAAACTCTCCAAAGACCACCGCCAGACCGTCAATCGCTTCGTGCGTGCCATCTCCGGCCCCCCTGCTTCTGCAGATAAGCCTGTGTCAGGTGACACGCCCTGTGGCGCCGCCTCCAGGGCAACCCAGCGGCGGGGAAAGCCCCGTCCTGCACATAGCCCCGCCCGGCCCGCCCGCAATGGCAAGCCGGCCTCGGCCCCGTTTTCCCTTTGGTCTTTGGTGGATGCGGAGCATGCGTCCAGCCGGTTTCACACGCGCTACGAACCAGCGGAGTTTTCGGAGGAGAAGTTTGCGCTCTATAAAAAGTACCAGGTGGCCGTGCATAACGACGAGCCGCACGAGGTCACGCCGGCGCAGTTTTCCCGCTTTCTCTGTGAAACCCCCTTCAAAGATGAGGAGATTGAAGGCACGGATGCGGAATGGCACGCCTTGAATGCTTGGGTGCTGCAAGCAGCTGCGGGCGGCCCCGGAGTGGCTGCAAAGTGCGCCACAGGTGGCGAAGATTCTGGGTTGATGAAGCATCCCCGCCGCTTGGGCCCTGTGCATGAATGCTACTACCTCGACGGGGCTCTCATTGCAATCTCTGTGCTAGACTTCCTTCCGTCTGGAGTATCGTCGGTGTACTTCATATGGGATCCGGATTATGCGTATCTTTCGTTGGGGACACTTCTGGCGCTCCGGGAACTCCAAATGTGTCATGTACTCGGGCTTGGATTCTACTACCTTGGCTATTACATTGGGGATTGCGACAAGATGAAATACAAGGGCAAATACGGCGGCGAGCTCTTGGACGTGTGCGCTGAAAGATACTATTCTTTGAACGCGGTGCAGCGTGCGCAAGAGGCGCATGCGCAAGATGACTCGGCGGTGCACCCATCACATGAACAGCTGCATGATCGATTTTGGCTGTTTGACGCTGGCGCTGCAGGGGCGGAGCGGGAGCTTGTTTTAGACGGAATGCCTGGTAAGGTCGCTGGCGAGGCTGGCGTCGAGGTACTGGCGGTGGTGTACGAGGCTCTGGAAACTTACCGGGTTGCTGACGAAGCCAAGAGCGCAATTCTTGCCCATCACGATGTCGGGACCTTGCAGATTCCGGCCGTGCTCCCTGGCTGTATGCCGATGCTGCAAGTGTTGAAGTGGATGCAACTGCGCGAGAGCGCGCGCATGCCGGTGACTCTATATGTGTCCGCCAGCAGGCAGCTTCGCAAGGGCAACTTCGCGCGCTTGAGCCGCGACTTGCGTGCTGCGGTGGTGGACTTTGTGCGCATGTTTGGCTTTGCCTGTGCACAAGAGGCTGTTATTATCGTGTAAATATCTTAAAGTGCCCAGTGTGCATTAATCTACGACGTATTGTAACGCTTTTCTCTTTCCCACGCGCATGAATTGGAAACACTACGCGCGTGGCTTCCGCCTCACCTGTTTCCTGTATAGTGGAATCACGTGCTTAAGTATGCGATAAGCCCTCGGGGTTACCCGGAAACATGAGAGTATATAAGGCCGCGCATTTCCCGCCCTCATAGATTTTTTTCTTTTCTCTGTCGACGTACTTCATAGGATCATTTCTATAGGTCACGTTCCACTTTGACTCTTAACTAAAGAGCCACTGTTTCCAACTTGGTTGATGAGCTAGATACCCTTGCGCCCTCAAAGTGAGACTTGATTTAGCTTGGCTATGGTCCTTAGCGGCCTAGTCATCTATCTTTTGTTTGCCTTTTGTTACGCTCTGCCTTCGTGGTGGTGGCTAAAAAGGAGCGATGATCTTGACCCCTTTACTCATGCTTCTTCGGGAGACTTGTTTTGGGGTGGGCACAAGCGGCAGTCTGACAAGTTACTGGCCAACTTCCCCGGAGTTGGCCACTGACTGAAATCTCCTTGTTCGTCGACCTCGGCGCCATCGAAGCAACGATGCGCCGCATCGCTCAAATATGCCTCGGCCTGGTACACTCGTTGTGCTTGGCTGAGGCATTGTGCCTTCCGGCCCAAGGTCGTGCCAAGCTCATAAAACACAATGGCTGCAATTATCCAGGGTATAAGTACCCGCGTTCTCATTCATCCCTTTTCATTCCTATCAATACCTCTTTTTGTAAATAACGTATGGCTGTTATTAGCATCATGATCTTGAAATCTCCCGTTGACATAGCTTTTAATCAGGTCCCTGATAGTATGGTCTCCTGATATTTTGACGTGCCCCCTGTTACATTTCCAATAACATCATCTTCGGCACGTGGCACGTGGTCGCCTATTACGTGATTGCTCTCCACTCATTTCTTCCTTGTCTGGGAAGGACTGAGGCAAAACTTGATTTGTTCAGAAATTCGAAAAGAATTAAAGCTGGATCCCAACCCATCGCATGCAATTGACGTTTGACATTGGCTACTTGCAGCTGAAACTTTCCCGACACACAACTGCCGCCAAAGCGAAACGGTCAATGGCAGTAAAGTAACTGGCTTGTTACTGAAGGAGAGCTCCAACATCTGGCTTACCCATGTTCCAAATCAAGGCGGCATGTTAGAGCCTTTCGAGCTGTCTCCTGTGGCTCAGAGGCCCACGATACAGGTCACTCATGAGCAGAAGTTGAAAACTCGGCACGCACGACGGCTGCATCTACCCTCAATTGCACGACGCTAGAATTTTGCCGTCCCCGTGGTCAAAGTCATAATGACTAGTTTAACGATCGGCGTAATGATCAAAAACAGAATGGCTTTCCGGGATCCGAGTGGTTCATCAGGTTGCCCCTGGTGTCACACCTTCAATACCGCTCATTCCCGAGCTGCCTCTTGACGCCGCAAGGTAGTAACAATTACTTGGTCTTGGTCTTGTGTTGGATCGGAGATAACCTGAAGCTTGGAAGATCAGGTAAACATTTGGAAGATGCGGGTTCAGAAACGAAAAGATCTCGCAGAGCTTCTCGAAAGACGCTTGGAGCAGAAGCCTTTGGCTTTTCCGCTTGGCAGAGAGGCTTCGGCTTCAGAGCTTAAGTCCGCCTAGTCAATGGCTAATTCTCGTCCTTGCTTATCATGCATTTGCTCAATCTGGTGTTTGCTGATTTCGCTACTTCCTGATCCTGCACCGGCTGACTGGTGGACTACAGCTGATGGCAGTAGAGCCTGGTGGCGCCTGTTAGGGCAGGGTTTAATTCTAAGCAGGGTTCCATGCTGCAAATGGCAAGCATCTATTGAGATTTGCCGCACATACACAAACGGTAACGTCCCCACCAAGGGGCGAATTCGGCCTCAATCAAGGGGGAGTTTTTCACAATTCAGAAGTACATCCACCAGTGGAAAACACTCGTGCTGGGAAAGACGGCCGAAGCTATCGACGGCAGCATGTGTAAATTGAGCTTCCACACTACCACACACGATGCAGAAACTCGAACCCCACTTGTCAAAGAGCTGTATCGTCACATGACTACAGATAAAGGTACAACGAGCGAATCCAGTTACGATTTATGGAGATTTTCTGTGGCCCTGGCTGAGGTGAACGAGATACACAAGCTACAACCCATGGACACATTTCAACCAGGATCCCGAAATGACATGCTTCTAGACATCATGCCCGTTGGACGCTCAAGTCCGCTGAGTGGGCATGGATAATGGCTCGGACTAGATTTAGCCAAGATATTGGGGGTCTCTGCACAATCTCGCCGGTACTGTATGGGAGTTTCCGAATGTTTCCAAGTTATGCCATTGTTTATGGAATGAAGCCAACTGCATAGATGTCGCCTCTGCATACCTCCAGCAGGAAAAGATGACCCAGCGAATGTGAAAGCGCGAAAGGAGTCCAAGGATCTACCAAACCGTGGGGGCCAAAAACGCCTTACAAGGACTAACTAACTCAGGAAGAGCGTGGTATTGAACAATATCAGATAATTCAAAGAACATGGAGTCGTGAAGATGAGTTCGGACAAGGGCCTTTCCCAAAGGAATTCGAGGACCAACCTCAAAAGAAGAGGAGGCCATTCCTAGAATACATGTGGACACTTACTAGTCGAGTAGAAACAGACACAGACTCAAGACCTCAAAGCGACTAGACAAACAGAGCATGCAACAATGCCAAAGCCTGGACCTCAGGGAAATACGAAACTCGTGCAACGAGATGCAGGAAAGGGTCAGCGAGCAGCGAGCGTTTACGAAGTCCAGGTGCTTCGCAGATGCATTGTATGCAGCACCACCCATTCCAATGGACCATAACGTGATTAGACAAGCAGAGTGGAGTGCAGCTTGGAAAAGATTAATTCGGTCCGACCGCTCCCATCACTCAACGATCTTACAAAACACTTCCCACTCATCCCGGTATGGTCAGATATAGGGAGGCATAAGCTGAACCGACCTGCACACCGCTTATCTCGTCGAACCACGCCCTGCCGACCTCGGGCGGTGGTGCATACAGCCCGTCCGCCAAGTACCTGAACTCATACAGGATAAGCACTCGTTGACAAAGGAGTCTGCGCCTTCTTCAAGCCTTTTTCGCTCCCTTATCCTGCACATATCGCCATTGATACCCCCGGCCATGAAGTTTCGACGCAGCAGGTGCACGGCAGTGTCCACGGTGGCGGCCCTCTTCTTGGTAGCCACCTTCAGTGTGATCCACTGGCAGGTTTCACCCTCCCTCCAGGGCTCAGGGCTAGACCTCGGCGAGTTGGGCCGTGCGCTCTTTAAGCCCAAAAACAACGTCTACAACTTCAATTTTTGGACCGACAGGTTGAATCAGCAATATCTAGCGCTACAAACGTCCAAAGATGCCCGCTTCTGGCAGTACACATTGGGCGGCGACAACTTGCACGAGGTTCTGGCCGAGGACATCTCGCTACAAAAGCTGGACTTAGGCTTGAGCGTGTTTGACCCCCGCTACACGCTCGGCCTCGTCGTTGCCAACCTCTCCCGCCAGCTCTCTGCAGGTGTGTCGCCGGCGCAGCTCTCTTTGGGTGTTTTCCACTGGGCCGACTGGGTGGATTGTGGAGTCCATCAGCAAGCCATGGCCACGCACGACCCGGCCACATGCGAGGCGTTCCGGGTTCAAGGGCAGCCCGGAACAAGCGCCCAAAAAGACATTATTCACGACCCCTACACCTTCTGCTTCGACAGCACCAAACTAGGCCAGGAGGCCGAGGCCAAGGCAAGGAAGCAGCACGATTTCGTCAGCCTCGACGCCGCCACCAAAGCAGGCGCCATCTCTGCAGGCTTTCATGTTTTCAAGAACCCTGGGCGAACCACTCTGGCGGTGAAGAAAGCACTCAGCACGGCGTATCTCTATGATTTCATGCCCACCCCCGCGGGAGTGGTTCTCTTGGGGGCTTCGCCTGCACACGAGGCAGACCCGTTTTCGGTGTTTGTTTCGTGTAACGTGACCCGACGTCTGCGTTTGGCAGCGGACCCAATGGCGCTGGAGGCTGCCCAAAAAGGGCTGCTCAGCCTTGAAGCCGAACTCACCAAGTTTGTGGCGGCTCTCAAACAACCATCTGCAGCGTCTTCTGCGCCCGAGTCCCCCGCCCAAACTTGTGTGCACCACGTCCCGCTTGTGCACGACGATTTCGTGGACAAGTCAGCTCTGATCGCAGAACAGCTCACGCACTCCAGGCTCTCGGGCACTCTCTCCCCACGCGAGGAGCGGTACTTGGATGGCCTTTTGATGTCTCTTTCGACCCGCAACCCAAGCAAATACTTCCAGGAGGCTCGTTTGGTGCGGCGCGAGAGGAACTGGATTCTCGGGGGACACTACGACTGGCGGTTTTTCCAAGGGTTGCGGTTCAACACCGATGTGCACGCGCCCATTCTTCACGGGTTGATTCTGGCGTGGCTCCGGTTCACCCGTGCTCAGAAGGTGCGGACCTGGTTGGCCCACGGCACGCTCTTGGGGTGGTTCTGGAGCGGCACGCTGTTTCCGTGGGATGCAGACATCGACGTGCAAATGCCCATCACAGACCTCCACCATCTCGCTCGCAACTTCAACCAAACCATCGTGGTGGACTTTGGGGCGGCGCCCCAGCACGAGCTCCGCATGGGGCGCTATTTCTTGGACATTGGGCCTTGGCTACTGCACCGTGGGCCGGGAACGGGCCAGAACTCCATCGACGCCCGCTTCATCGATATGGACCTGGGCTTGTACATTGATATCACCGCGCTTGCAGTATCGGGAGTGGCGTCACCTCAAAGATATGGCCTCCCGGGCCAAGAGAGCAAAGACACCGGTGCAAAGAAAGCGCTGAAAGACAATGCAGATGGCCAGAACGAGCAGGCGCAACAAGGCGAGCTGTTGGCAGTGTATGAGGAAAATGCACGGGCCAACCTCTACAACTGCCGCAACAAGCACTTCTCGTCGCTAGGCGAGCTTTCGCCGCTAGTGGAAACTTACATGGAGGGCGTACCCGCATACGTGCCGGGTCGGTTCTTGGACATACTTCAGACCGAGTACAGCGAGTCTTCCACGTCGCAGATGCGGTTCAAGGCGTACTCGTTTCTTCCTCGGGTCCGCATGTGGGTGAAGGCCCAGCTAATCTCCAAGTACTTGCAACAGAAGTCCAAAGCCGGGCTGGACAGCCCAACTTCACTGGAACTCAACATTGAGCGACTTCTCGGCAACCAGATCGCCGAAGCTCGCGTGGCGACCGACTCTACATCCATGGGCTTTACCGACGAAGATTACCTTCTGCTTATGGCCATGGAGCCGGGCCTACTCAAGGAGTACTTGGCCACAAGAGACTACACCAGCGTGCACGAAAAGGAGATGCGGTATTTCCTTGAGCACGGTTCCCTGGCCTGCCCTGATGACTATTTCGAGCAATTGCACGTTCCCGAGCAGCCCATGCGGCGAGATTTGTCGGGCTTTTTACGAGCGCAGAACGAGTGGCGCTACGAAGAAGCCCAGGCGCAGTTGGAGCAGCAGTTTAAGGACCGTGCAAGTGAAGCGGCCAATGAGCTTCCAGGTGAGCCCGCAAGAGGGCCTACAAGTGGAGGAATACAAAAGCTCTCAAATAAAGCGTCCGTTCCAAGCGAGCGTGAAGATTTCGCAGAGGATGCCAAGCAACTACAAGATGACCCGAGTCTAGCAGAGCCTGAGAGCGGGTTCTTGAAGCAGTCGGAGGAGCAAGCGCAAGACCCTCTGATCACTCGTCCGGATAAGAAAGAGTATGATTGAGCGATCAAGCATAAACTGGCCAGCCGCAGTGGACCTCACTACACACCCGCATCGTAAGTCGGAGAAAAGAACAAGTGCGGCAAATCTCTGGCTTTTGGGCCGCGTGCCTTGAAGGTTCAAATCAACCGAGTGCATTTGGCCGCAGTTTAAGCGGTCCCCAGCCCACTCTTTCACGTTCCTCGAGCCTGAAGATCTCACTGAAACACCGAGCCGGGATTCTGGGAACCCAGAAGCCTTCGACCACATGTTGGAGTGGAGCAGCAAGTACTTTTTGGCCTTGATTGCAATTGTTGACCTTGTTTTCGAAGCTTGTGGCCTGGTGTTGGCCTCGTGTCCTTGAGGATGCGAGATTTAGATGATCGTGTTTAAGGGCCAACTGTCTGTTTCCCCTATTCATTCATGCAATGACCCCTCCATTAGTCGTTGATTCGACCAGACACAACCCATCCATTCGCAGCCGGGCCACTGGCTCTTGAGAAGCACGCATCAGAGGCTCCCCTGAAGGCCTACACACGAGCCCATACAAGAATAGGAATAGAGTGTTACAAGAACTTGGGTCCCTCACACTAGAGCCGCAGGGTATAATGTGATACTACTACTGTTTCGCTGACAACATGCCTCTGGGGTGAGTGGGATAGCGACATGATTAGCGTGCGGCAGGGAGGTACATTGTCAAGTGAATAAGATACTGAATGAGTGCTTAGAGACTAGGCCAATCCAGGTGGCTTCATGCCTAATCGACTAGGTTCAGCATACTTTATTTGCAAGACCATGCTACAACTGTGCTATGAAACTACATTACAAGACTGCTACAAGACTACTACAAGACTACTACAAGACTACTACAAGACTGCTACAAGACTGCTACAAGACTACTACTACTACTACAAGACTACTACAAGACTGCTACAAGACTGCTACAAGACTACTACAAGACTGCTACAAGACTGCTACAAGACTACTACAAGACTACTACAAGACTACTACAAGACTATGCTACAAGACTACATTACAAGACTACAATAGACAATACTACACTACAACACTACACTGCAACACTACACTACAAGACTATACAACAAGACTATATAACAAGACTACAACAAGACTACAACAAGACTATACAACAAGACTACAACAAGACTACAACAAGACTACACTAGACGAGCATTGGGGGAAGGTCTAGAAGTCGCGTTACAATTTACTCACAAATACTCGAAGTATTACCCCGCTTCATTAATTGCTTCTGCAAAGCCGAATAGAAGGCCCCGGCAGTTTTCGACGCCTGTGCACAGGTGGCGTACCTTGGAGGGAATCTGTCTACAGGAATAGTGGTTTTTCCCTGCCACAGTGTTATTCCATGACCGTCCGCAAGCCGTTGGCTGGGAGCACAGGTTTTGACATGATTTAGTGCTAAGAGAAAGTGAATTTGCTGGTGGAGCGGTTGGTTTTTACACGGACTTGTGTCTCCGGCCATCAGCATTTGCAAGCATCAGTGTACGGGAGCCGCTGCTGGGATAGGGAATCCGGCGAATTCGGGAATTCTGGTTTTGCTTGGATGGCACTCTTATTTCTTGAAACTTTGAAATCTTGAACTTTGAAATCTTGAACTTTGAAATCTTGAACTTTGAAATCTTGAACTTTGAAATCTTGAACTTTGAAATCTTGAACTTTGAAATCTTGAACTTTGAAATCTTGAACTTTGAAATCTTGAACTTTGAAATCTTGAACTTTGAAATCTTGAACTTTGAAATCTTGAACTTTGAAATCTTGAACTTTGAAATCTTGAACTTTGAAATCTTGAACTTTGAAATCTTGAACTTTGAAATCTTGAACTTTGAAATCTTGAACTTTGAAATCTTGAACTTTGAAATCTTGAACTTTGAAATCTTGAACTTTGAAATCTTGAACTTTGAAATCTTGAACTTTGAAATCTTGAACTTTGAAATCTTGAACTTTGAAATCTTGAACTTTGAAATCTTGAACTTTGAAATCTTGAACTTTGAAATCTTGAACTTTGAAATCTTGAACTTTGAAATCTTGAACTTTGAAATCTTGAACTTTGAAATCTTGAACTTTGAAATCTTGAACTTTGAAATCTTGAACTTTGAAATCTTGAACTTTGAAATCTTGAACTTTGAAATCTTGAACTTTGAAATCTTGAACTTTGAAATCTTGAACTTTGAAATCTTGAACTTTGAAATCTTGAACTTTGAAATCTTGAACTTTGAAATCTTGAACTTTGAAATCTTGAACTTTGAAATCTTGAACTTTGAAATCTTGAACTTTGAAATCTTGAACTTTGAAATCTTGAACTTTGAAATCTTAAACTTTGAAATCTTGAAGCTTTGAAATCTGTAACCTTTATTCGTGGTGATTCCTCTCTTGAGAAGATGGCTCGCCAGTTGATGGCATCTCTGGAACAGGACCTCTCGACGTGGCCGTTGGACCCTCATTGTCCGCTTCAGCAGAGGCAGATGCATCCCATCACCAACACACTCGGAGTGGTGTCTCCAATGGGCAGTGGGCACGAGGCGTTGCGGTGAGTGTGGGTTCCAAGAAACAGAATCGGCCGTACTGACCCCGCGGAGACGGAGAGGAAAAGAGGTTGAGCCGACGAAGATGCCACGTCGATGTTGAATGGCCGGCTCTGATACTGCGGCCGGCTCTGATACTGCGGCCGGCTCTGATACTGCGGCCGGCTCTGATACTGTCACTGGCGTTCTCCTTGACTACTCTACTTCTCAGAGTGGCAAGTGGACACCAGAGCAACAGTGATCCACCGCATTCTGTATCAGCATGATTGCTAGCACTTAGCAACACGACGTCAAAGACTCGGCCAGGATTGTCGCCCAAGCCCTGGGGCTTTCATAGTATCGAGCCATCGTCCAGCCTGCATGTTCATGTTGGTTAAGCATACTTGAGAAGTACTTCCGAAACTAGTACTTCCGAAACTAGTGCTTCCGAAGCTACTTCAGAGCAATGATGCTCCGAAAGACTGCTGCTTTAGGGACTTGGTGGAACTGATGGACTTTAAGGGCAACTTCCTGCAGAGGAAGCCATAGGCGATAGCTTC
Source organism: Metschnikowia bowlesiae (assembly GCA_002370295.1). NCBI lineage: Eukaryota > Fungi > Ascomycota > Pichiomycetes > Serinales > Metschnikowiaceae > Metschnikowia > Metschnikowia bowlesiae. The sequence goes on along the minus strand of NLAK01000104.1, from coordinate 22,261 downwards.
ACCTGGTATCCTTCCACCGGGTTCGACTCTTGTGAGGGCAGGCCTCACGATTTTGGATGTGAATCATCCCATAGAACACAATGGTCTAAACGGCCCATCACCGCTTAGGACTCCATGCTTGTTGGCCTAGCGCATCGGGTTCCTATCAGTGTCCCTTCACTTGTGGTGACTGGTGAATGGTGACTGGCGACTGGCGACTGGTGACGGTGACGGTGACTGGTGACGGGATCCAGTGGAGAGTTAGCAATTCTGCCTGGAGGAAATGGACAAGATGGCAAGAGAAGATGAGAAGAGAGAAGAGATGAGAGAAGAGATGAGAGAAGAGATGAGAGATGAGAGAACAGAAGAGAGAAGAGATGAGAAGATGGCAAGATGACAAGATGACAAGAGAAAAGAGATGAGAAGATGAGATGAGAAGATGATGACGCTGATTGCTCAAGATTCACTTGATGATGCTAGCGACCTGACTCGGACTTCACATTCTTCTCCCTTACCTCAACACATCATGGTCGCCTATGAAGGAAATAAACAATCGGGAACAAAAAGCATAGCATGCTTACAAAATCGAAAAAAGGGCCATAGAAGAACTCGAGATAATGGGGGAAAACTGGGAACTTTCACTCGATTTAGCTTATGCAATCCGTTCGTTTCAGGCAGAGTTAATTCATGAACCCTCGCTCGGGCTCGGAAGCATCTTCGATTGCCCATCGGGAGAAGCACCTCCAGTGGAGTCCTCAACTTATGCCTTGATGAAGAGTCACGGGGAAATCGAGAAACCAATGCGAGATATCCCATTTTCAATCCCAACGCTGAGCAGTTGAATGCTAAGCAAAACAGTGTACAAATAGTGTATAGTGTATAGTGTATACTATACTCTACTGTTCTATACTCTACTGTTCTATACTCTACTGTTCTATACTCTACTGTTCTATACTCTACTGTTCTATACTCTACTGTTCTATACTCTATACTGCTCTATACTGTACTCCTAGGGGTCCATCGCACATACTGGAAAGAAGAGAAGCTCGTGCCCGATCCACAGCAAAATGAATCTTCTGGTGTACTCGACACCTCTACAGCACGACTCCCACACCTGGGCATTTCATTGTATGGTCGGTACAAATGCAGCTGCCACGTCGCTGCCTCCAGCCTCAAATGCGTCCACCATGGATTCATGCACCATGGATTCATGCAGCTTATGGTGTTCCGTGCTCGAGGCTCTTTTCTTACCCTCTGGTTGCTTCAGCCCTGCTTCACGGCCATGGCCAAGACCATTCTCAAACCTTCGGATCTGATTACAGGCGAGACTGTTTCCTTATGATCAAGTCCTTCGCTCTGGAAGTTGCCTAGAACCACAATTCTTGCCTTGTGTAGGCCATTCTCCTTACCCATCTAGCGCCAATAGCCTTCCGGCCTTGCGGTACTTCTGCCAGCTCAAAGGTCCGTTTGTTTAAGGTTTCTTTGTTGCATGCTCCAATGTCCAGCTTTTCAGACGAACGGCTTTTTTATAGCTGTTCGGAATTCCATCGAACTCGTCGGGTTGTGCCTCACGCGTTGTAACCCAATTGATCAGGGGGATTGAGTGGCGCCAATTCATCGTGCTCATTTAGCATAACACATCTTGCCAGTTCCTTTAGTTTCATTTGTTTAGCATTAGGATCCGGACCTGATTCCCGTCTGATTCCCGTCTGCTTCCCGTCCGATTCCCGTCCCATTCCCGTCCGATTCCCGTCCGATTCCCGTCCGATTCCCGTCTGATTCCCGTCCGATTCCCGTCTGATTCCCGCCCGATTCCCGTCTGATTCCCGCCCGATTCCCGTCTGATTCCCGTCCGATTCCCGTCCGATTCCCGTCTGATAGGGGATATACTCCCCCGGAAGTGGCAAGACTCAAATAACGTCTGGTTGGTGAACCACTTCCCCTCGTGTGTCACTTCATTTTTCAATAAAACAACCCGATTCCGCTGACGTCTCAATAGGGAATGCCACGCATCCTCAGCGTATTCAGCCGCTTTTCGCTTTGGCCAACGGCGATTTTCGTCTTGTGCACGTGGAGCACTTCGCTCTCAACGGTGTCTTTAGATTTTCTTGAGGCCCTCCGCATCCATACCGGCACAATGAATTCCAAGAGCACGCAGTCTAAAATAAATCCAGCCACGTGACAAAGTTATAGTTTACTATAGTGTATAATGTTTAGTGTCAGGTTCTATAGATGTAAGACTAAGAGAAGGAAGTATATTGTTGATGATGCGTGAAACAAAGGGGACACATCCGAGTTATATAGAAGCCGGCAGCGACTGCGCCACGTATTCGGGCCGTNATGCGTGAAACAAAGGGGACACATCCGAGTTATATAGAAGCCGGCAGCGACTGCGCCACGTATTCGGGCCGTTATCGGGAGATAAGGACTTTTTCGGGCGAGTCGTGCCGAGTGGCTGACTGATAAGGCTTACTGAGAGAAGGGCTTATCAGTCTAGATCTCGGGAAAAGGGGACCCTAGGGGTCTGGACCGAGCATGGAGGCGAGGTCTGACGTCATACCACGTCTAGCCGTGCATCGCAGTTTGAGTGTCTATGGGTAGTACACTACCCATGGGGAGTCTAACATTTAGTGTGTGTATAGTGTATAGTGTGTGTATAGTGTATAGTATGTGTATAGTGTATAGTATGTGTATAGTGTATCGTATGTGTATAGTGTGTGTATACTTTATAGTGTGTGTATAGTGTGTGTATCGTGTGTATCGTGTGTGTATCGTATGTGTATCGTGTGTGTAGTGTATAGTGTACGAGTCTGTAATCTCTTCTTTATCCGGATCATACCTTGGATGATTTGGTTTTCCATAGAATTTCCAATGGATGTGACTCTGACAAAAACTAATGATAGTCTTCATGGCATCCTCTAGTTATGTGTGGACATCTTCATTGGGTTCTGAGGATTCACGGGAAGTCTCAGTTGAATCTACACTATGTGTATTTCTTGTGGGTCTGAATTGGTGGACACTCTTGGCATGTCTCACGGTAGTTTATCTGATTACTATTGTAAGCTTGGGGAACTCTCCTCCGTTTATAGTATTGGGGTTGGACCTTCAACAGAGTCTTATACTGTTATAGTATACCGTAATGGCCATTCGTGCCCTTATGAGTAGCGCACTACGCTTGCATCCAGGCGGACGGGTTTTTGCCTGACCTCTTGACCATCCCAGCACCACCAAACGACGAAAGAAGGTTCATCCCCAAAGTTTCCCGCATGGTGCAGCTTATCGCCTGAATCTGGCACCGGTCTTTTTGTCCGCTTTGGGATTTTTGTCCGGGCCTCTGCCGCCATTCTCTATTTATACCTCCGGATGCGATCCCACGGGTTTACGCAAACCACAACCAAAAAGCCAGAAAAATACATAAATACCAAAAAGCCAGAAAAATACATAAATAGGCGCCCACCCCGTAGCACACCAGATAAAAAGAATCCAGCCTGGCAGCTTGCATCGGAGCCTTTTGGCAGTCACGGGGCAGCCCCAGACAGACGGCCGGCCCCGGGCGGCCCAGGGCCACCGGCACATTCTCGGGCACGTGCTCACTCACGTGCCGTGCGCTCTCGCGGTCCCGCGTCACGTGACGCGCGCACCAATCATGGCGCGCGAAAAAGCGGCCCACTTCTCCCTTCACAACCACTCCACAATGTTCAGAACCTCGGCCCAGCGCACTTTCCAGAGATTCAACTCCGGCCACGTGTCCAAGTTCATCAAGGACGACCCTTTCAAGCACCTCTACAACAAGGAGGCGGGTGACGCCTTCAAGAACGCATACGACAAGAAGAAGCACCACTCCGTCGGTGTCACCGCCTTGTGGAAGAAAATCACCTTCTTCGTGGCGTTCCCTGTGGTCATTTTGACTGCCATCCCCGTGGGCAAGATTGAGATCGATCACGCCCACCACAGAGAGCACATGAAACACTTGTCCGACGAGGAATGGCCCGTGCAGTACGAATACCAAAACCTCAGACAGAAGAAGTTTTTCTGGGGCGACGGAGACAAGACTCTTTTCTGGAACCTGGACATCAACAGGCACATCGAGTAAGTGCTTGGCGCGATGCAGACGTGGGCTGCTGCGTTTGGGGGCTCTTTGTACTGGTGTATAGCAATGAACGTACACGACTGTATAGTGTAGCAGAAGGCCAGGCTCGGAGAGAGAGAGAGAGAGAGAGAGAGAGAGAAAGAGACTTGGGACGACTTACGCATGAGTGTACAAGATATAAAAGTTTCGGTCGTCTTCTACTGCATGACCGTGGCCTCATGACCCTGTATGTAAGCGGCGGCATTATCAGACCCGTCCCTCTTCTTTAGGCCCGCTGTACGTGCATGCATAGCTTCAAAGCCTCGTCAAAGCCTCGTCAAAGCCTCGTCAAAGCCTCGTCAAAGCCTCGGTTGCCGCAGGCATGGGCTGCTAAGCTGACCATTATTTTCTGGCTCACCTGAAGGCTTGTGGGAACGCATCTGGCAATGTGCAGTCAAGGGCAATTCGTATGCCTTGTCCAACACGGGGCCAATTGCTCCAAGGGACGATTCCTTTCGAAACATCACATCACTCACCGCCACCCAAAGACTATAATGTTGAGAAGATGTAGAGATTATTCGTTGCGGCTATAGCCACACTGTTTTCCCGCGGGTGCCACGATAAATGCAAGATGCTCTTCTTGAACTCGATGAAGTCGTTATGGTCGCCGGTCCCAACGCCGCTCATTAAGCGTCTGCGGGTGCTTTGGTCGCTGGAGCCGACTTTTCGAGACTTGAACGCCGATTTGTCTGCCTGCAAAATAATCTCCTCCTGGTCGTCGTCCTCGTCGAGATTGCTTGGGGACTGCGCATTTTCGCCCGACACGGGCGGCGAGTCTTCGTCGGCGGACTCGTCGTCGTAGTCATCGTCGTCTTTCTTTGGCTTCTCCACACTGAGCTTGTGCGCCTCGCCGCCCACCGCATTGGGGTAAATCATAAAGTTATTGTTGTAGGAGCCGGTCATCACCAGGCGATTGTCTCCGGAAAACTGCACCTCAAACTTGTCGAAGATAGCGTCGTTCTCATACGTGTCACACAAGCGGTCGCGCAAGTGCTCGTGCACATTGATTGTTTTCACGGGCTTCAGCTCCATGGCAAGGTCCCAGATCTTGACGGTCATGTAGTCCCGAGACACAATGTGGCGGCCATCGTGCAGGAACTTGACGTCCGAGATGGACGAAGTGATTTCGGTGAAGAAGTTATGCGATGCCGGATCCAAGTACTCCTCAAACACCTTGGCGTGCAGGTCGCACAAGGAATTGGACCTCATGTCCGACAACTTGATGGTGCCCTTGGACGACAGGTACATGAACAAGTTGCAGTGATTCGGGTGGAACTCCGAGCTGGTGATCACCTCCGTCAATTCCTCCATGTTGGCCGGCTTGATGTCCACAATGTTAAACAGCTGGTCGGAGATATCTAAATTCCACAAGTTGATGCGCAAGTCGTCGGACGAGAGATATGTTTCCTGGTCTGAGTTGACGGAGATGGAGTTGATGTGGTAGGCGTGCGCATTAGAGTAGATCTTCTTGGGCTGCGCCAGAATCAACTTGTCGTGGAACTCCATCTGGGGCAAGATCAAGTCCTTCACATTGAACTTGGACCCCAACAAGTGGTCCAGGCCATTGAGGTTGTTTTCGGTCACCAACTTGACTTGGCGCTCCATGATCTTCCACAACTTGATGGTTTTGTCGTTGGTGGAGAGTAGGTACAACGAATTGTTGGAGCTCCGCAACCACTTGATTTTGTTGATTTTTTCCTCCACCTCCAACGACTTCAAGTAGTCGAACTCCGCATCGTGGCTCTGGAATTCCGTGAAGAACTTGTACTCACAGCTCTGCTTCTTGGCTTGGTTTCTCTCAAACAACACAACTCGCCCTCCTTTGTCGCCGGTGGCCAAGAAGGTGCCGGAACCATCAAACTCCACGGTGGAAATGATGTCGGCTTCGGTGATGTTCTCTATGTCTCCTTTGTCGCCAAAGCACTGGGAGAACTTCCACTTCTGATCCATTGTTGGCAGAGTCGGGTATGTAATGAATCAAAGAGATTGAGATTCACGATAGATGAAGATGGTCAGGTGTGGTAGAATCAGCGGGCTGAAACACTAGGCAAGCTGGAATCGGGCAAGCTGGAATCGGGCAAGCTGGAATCGGGCAAGCTGGAATCGGGCAAGCTGGAATCGGGGAAGCTGGAATCGGGCAAGCTGGAATCGGGGAAGCTGGAATCGGGCAAGCTGGAATCGGGGAAGCTGGAATCGGGCAAGCTGGAATCGGGCAAGCTGGATTCAGTAGGTGAGCAGGTATTAGCAGGTATAATCAGCAGACTTGCTCGGATAATCAAACAAAAATCTGGTTGTCAACACGACCAGGAATATTTAGGTCAGGACTTGATATGGCCACGTTGGTTGGTAGGCTTGTTGGGAGCGAATCAGGCCCTATGCCAAAGTCAGCGAAGCTTGGCGGGCGCGGAGGTACGGGCGCGAGGAGGCGGGCAGCTCGAGGGCGCAATTCGAACTTGCGGAATTGGAAACGTTTCGGGAAGCGGTGGGACCAGGAACGGCAGGGATGCGGGTCAGGGGTTCTTGGGTGGGACAGCACTAGAGGTAGGTCCAATGTATAGCAGAATAGATGCTGGAGTTGGAGGAAGTGCGAAAGAGGGATGAAAGTCGCAAGCAAGCGGGCCCGTGCACCACCCGCGGCAGCGGGGTGTTTGCATGGGGTGTGGCGGCACCGGTGGTTCCGGAATGATCTGGTGGAGGGGACGATGTGGGCCATGCCAAGATGCAGACCAGGGGTGTTAAGGACCCGGAGGGTGCCCCGTGAAACGCACGTGAGCAGCCAGAGTGAATGGGGGATGGACTGCATGGTGGCCAGCCATAGGGATTTCATGGTGATGTCCATGGGCAACGATAGGGCACCCTGATAGATCTCAGGGTGTACGGGCGAATCTATGGCCACCAGGCAGGACCAGCCAAGACGTCCTTGACCAATTCCTGGAACAGGTTTTTGACCAAGTCCTTGACCAGACCCTGACCACCCAGACCACCCAGACCAGACCCAGACCACCCAGACCAGACCCAGACCACCCAGACCAGACCCAGACCACCCAGACCACCCAGACCACCCAGACCAGACCCAGACCAGACCCAGACCAGACCCAGACCAGACCCTGACCAGCTCACTCTAGAAACCCAATGGTCAGAAAGCCTGGGCATGGGTCCCCGGACCACACACGCTCCGAGTGTCCAGACAAGGCAGCCCCGAAAACCTACAGCCGTGGCTAGGGCTACTCATGGCGGACTCAAATACGCTCTAGACTGGGAATTTTCAGTCACGTGGAGACGGTCCTCTACCAAAATTAGAGAAGGAGTGACCCAGGTTGATTAGCAAAAAGGGCAGACAAAATGTCCAACATCCTGATGCCACTGGTCCATCCCAGAATCCAGCAAACGAATTGCTGAACAAGGCAGACAGTACGTCGGCGGGGCACCTGTACATCCCGGCCAAGTTATGACAACAACAACATATGACGTGACCGCTAGTCATCCATTAGGCAAAACTCTGACCTTTTACCGGATTGGGGCGCCAGATCTCGGGTGCAGTCATACGGGCTTGGCTGCCCTCCTGGGAGCCTGCTTTGCAGAAGGTGAAAGCCCCCTGCCAAGACGTCTAGTCCCATGCTGCGGTCACAGATGGGAAATGACAGATGGGATGGGCCCACCGGCCTACTTAAGCACTTACAGCCACCATACGCGCCGCTTTAGGCAGGTCTATCCAATACACATTCTGTTATTTATTACAGCATTTATGCAGCCTTCTTGGCGGCCTCAACAGGAGAGACTCTCTTGTCTTGAGTGAATCTCTTTCTCTGAGGAGGAGTTCTCACTCTTCTGTCTGTTCTGGATCTCACTCTGACAATCTTGGCGTGGATGGCGCACGACACACAGTAGTGCAACTTGTTGTACAACTTAGGCAAGGCGTATTCCTGGTACACGGATGCCTCCGACAAGTCTCTGACGGCAGCGGCCTCCACCATGTTTCTGATGGTGACTCTCTTGATGGCCTTGTCCTTTGGCACGCATCTGGCGCAGTTCAAGCATCTGACTGGCTTGACGTGTCCTCTTCCCTTCTTGTTTCTACCGTTGGACGATCTCTTCTTTGGCATGTTGCTTACTGTTAGTATGAAGAAGGGTTAGCCAAGCGCCGAGCACCACAACGGGGTTCCATGAATTAACCCAAGCAGCAAATCCACGCAATCATGAAATCCACGCAGTCATGAAATCCACGCAATCATGAAATCCACGCAGTCATGATTGCCAAAGGCTGCTCTGTTGGCGCAAGAATGGCTGGAGTTGCTGGAACGTCTGTGGTGGCGGGATACGCTCACCATGCTCCGACGGAACATACCTTGTTGTATAAGGAGAATGTGTAGGAGAGAAAAAATTTCCAGTTTTTTGCGCACTGACACCAGCGCTCGCCTGCACTTTGGTGTGCGTGCGAGGCCTAGGGCTCAAGCCCTGGCCATACTCGCGGTCACGGCGCCGCTTTGCACGCCACTCCAGAAATATTCGATGGTCGATGGTGCATTCGGTATTTTCATCCCATTCATATTTCTTCACCCACATGTTTCTCATAGTGTTTGACTCGGCAGTGGTGACGGAAAGCTTGATACTTTCTTTACGCCGGCAGAACAGTTTGTCTGCTCTGCATGAAGCGTATGCGAGTGATGTGCGCGTGACGCACACGTGCATAGCACGTGACGTGGCTCTGGATTTCGTCCTTCTGTTAGATTTTCAATTAATGTGCAGCCGTGCACAGGCCCACATGATCGTGATATGTTTCAGGATGTGGACTTACCAAACCCCTTTGGTCCTGCACCCAATCCCTCTCGTCTAACTCTGTGATGCTTCATGCACTTTATTGGCGGCCTGCATACAAGACGGCAAAGCAACTTGCCGCGGACACTCCGGTGATCTCTATCGAGCTTCATGAAAGATAATGCCTGTAGAATGCATCCTATAGGGTATCGGTAGAAGCATCGACTATCTTGTCTTCTGTGTGTACGTATTCAGTAGTCCTTTTTCACCTTGTCCTGCACATGCTCCTCCTTTGTATCCCCACGTTTCCTCTTTACCTGGTATTCCCAATATCTTGATCATTGATACCACTCGATTGTGCTTCCGATTTCTTAATTATCTCCATCCGTACCCGCCCCGAATTGATGTCCTTTTCAGGTAACTTTTTTCACTCTTGCACTCAACACAATGTATTCTGCTGCAAGCGTGCTTATCGCCACCAGATCCCGCTTAATTTCCACTTTATGCCAGTACAGTAAGCGTGTACCGTGAAAAAGTCCAGGCAGTCTCTTCTCGGACGATGCGTTGCTCAATGCGTGTTCACCTTGTTGTAGTCTATCAGGAATAGCGATCACCAATTTTGCGTGTTTTTCAAGTGACAAAAATGCTTTTAGTTGCATATCTGCTCCAGTCGCCTCTGTGTCCGATTTTGCTCACAGCATATGCTTTTTCTGCGTAGCTCATATTTGCGAACCAATTCCATGAGCCGAACACCTTGGGAGAACTCATCAATTTTTCACTCGGTGTTTTTTCTCCTTGTCATTTTCGACACTCTAAGGCTTGTGCTTAAAGTAAACACCTCGATAGGGCAAATACACGATTGATGTATGGCTTCTGGTGGATTCCAAATTCCCCGTCCACTTCATCTTCCTGTATATTGTATAATTCATTCAAACATTTGCAATTTTGGTTTAGACGCTTGCCTTATAAATCATGAACTGTATTATCTTCTTGGAAACATCATCATTCTCATTCAAGAAATCATCCGTGTAAAGTACGATGGATGTTTTACTCTTTGTATGTCCGCAACATTATTGCCAAAGCATTTCCACTTTCATATCAATTTCGTGCCTTGTGCATTCTCCAATGACTTGGGACTGTACTTCTCCCCTCAACAACTCAGTTTCTAGTTTGCAATGAGTGAGCATTTGTCCCGAAGATGCATGGAAGTGTCGTTTTTCCTGTCACGTCGCGGTCACCTCCTCAGATGGTTGTTGGAAGGAACTGGAACTAGCTCTCTCCAATGTTGAAACCGAAGTCTCGTGAGTAGAAGTACTCTCAACTCTACCGTATCGGGCCCATTGATAGGATGCATGTTATCTGCTTGTGTTTTCCTAGCTGAGACTTCCCGACCCATCACGTGTTTGGGATTTTCCGTGCCGTTGTGTCACATCTGTGTGGATCACATAAGCAAGATTGTAAGATAGGACCATCATGTCTGTCGCTTGTGGGTGATACTCCCGGTCTGAATCCAAGCCAATTTTTCCGAAGCACGACATTCTGGGTTTATCCCAGCCTCGTATCTGGATCCTGCTTTTCTCGGTATTTCTGACTTTCCCTTTGTTTCCCGTATACTTGGTCGTCCGTTTAAAGGTGCAGGTTTGCAGAAATGCCATCAATGGGGTCGATCTTTATCTCATAAGTCACGGCAGTGATTAGAACTGTTCTATTACTTTCAATCAGTGCCACTGGTGAAAATATGTGTCTGCTTTCTAACTCTTGGGGGATTGTTGGTGCCATGAACCTAAATTTCATTGATCCATTTCCCTGTGTCGAATTGAGCTTGGGTATATACCAAGCGGAATTGATTGTTCTGGCCTCTGCTGGTGTTGAGCTCAATGCTCATATCCACATCTTCTGGAACTGCGCTGCCATTAGTGTCTCAATAATAGAGGTCCTTGGTGACCATCTTGAACACGTCTATATCACCCGCGTGCGTATCTACCAGGATCTCGCTGACGACTGCATTTCTTACCGTTCTAGTGAGGGCGGAATCCCTCATTTATATACTCCACTCCTGGCGCTCCCTCGTCCGCCGCTGAGAGCTCGAAACGGAAATTGCATAACAGGCGTACCACACCTGTATACATCTCTGTTTCAGCTGCACCATGTATCCTAAAAGGTGTGAATGTCGCTCACCACGCTTCAAATATGCATCCTAGCACGCCTGCTCCGCATAAAGCCCCAGTACTGCATCCAGAGCGATCACAAAGACGGGTACATCACACTGCTCAGCAAATTGCAGCCAAGCCGCACTATTGCATTTAAGACGGCTGCTTCGCGCGACTCCGCCATCCGAAGTTAATTATTATCAGATTGCCAGGGAGCTAACCAACCCACTTCCCCATTGGGTCTAAGATTAAATCGATTCGCATGGCACTGGGCACTTGAGGGGGCGAGCCGTTACACACTATAATGCATCGCTCGCTTGGACTATGAAGATTACCCCATAAGACTCGGACTATAGAGTGCTATAGGTAGAGACCAGAATTTTGCATGCACAATGCTATGGGTAGCATTGAGCCGAACTGAGCGTTGATTGGCACCCACAAACCAACTGCAAGGGTTTCCTGGGCCCAGGAAGATCTTTGGCCCAGTCTGCAAGTTATGAAAATTTTTCAGGGGCAGTGAATTCCACGATAACTTGAGTTTTTCAAGTAAGTTTCGAAGATCTCACCTTTCTGGAACCGCTCTGTCCAATAAAGGGGGCCATTGAAGTATAAAGAGAGGTTCATGGCTAATTATAGGCTCCTTGGAAGCGACTCGAATTCGCAAATCCTCAACTTTGGGCCTTACCCTAAGCTGCTGTACCTAAGCAGTTTCTGAGTTGAATCAAGATGCTTCTGAGCAGTTTTCGAACTGCCTTTAGGCTTTGGCCTACCACGTCATGCATTGACAACTAGACAGTCATAAAAAGCATGACTTGATCCCGCTCGATGTTGCTGTTTGAAAAATACTCGAAGAGTATGATAGACCAGTTGGCAAATCAAGGTCCAAAGAACCAGTGGGCATCGCCTACGCCGTCACGTGGCACGTCCAATCCTACACCGGTCGGGTATTACCCGAATCTTTTCGTTTCGCCTGCCTCGGGCCTCATCATGTGACGTTGGACTTTTCGGAAACCCCTGATACGTTCTTGCCAACGCGGCATCTCTTGAAAGCACAATGGGTGTCGCGAGACCATATGCTTAGCCACGTGCCACGGCGGCCCTGCTCCCATTTTCATCACGAGGGTTTTACGCCTGCAACTTGTAACTTCATCATGATGAAGTGATCATACCTACAGGAATAAGGGCCATTTTCGCCTCATTGATTGGCTGAATCTCTTGTCAAAAGATATGTTGTGATTGGAAATGTACATCGACGCCCTCGCGATAACGAAGGAATGATAGGTCACTCAGCGATCTCATTGCTACCAAGATCGACTTCTTTCCGCTTTCCCTATCTGGCCTCCTATCTCCGGTCTCCGCTGTCTGAAAGTCTGTCTGCAGTCTGTCTCAAATCTGTCTCCGGTCTCTGGCATTTGTGGGCCCCTTGCCGTCTTTTTCCAGTGTCTCGTGTCAATCACACCCAGAAGTTATGTGCCCATTTTATCTGTCAGATGATCCATCAGACAATTCATCAGTGTGTACCTCCCAAAAGTTGTCCAGGCGCAACCAAGTTTCTTTGCGGGGACAAACGAAGCGCGTCACGTGCTGGGTCACGTGTGAGGGCGCGGGCCAATCAGTACCCTCAATTTTCGTCTTGTCTGATTTTTCTTCTTTACCCGCACCTGGCCCCAAACACACTACCATCGTGAAGTCTTTCTCCAAAATGTATGTGAAACTAACTTATCCGGCAGCTGAGCGCAAACCGTCTTCCTGGTTCTTGCCCGAAGCATCTTGTTGAGCTTCGGCTATTCTTCACCCGCCACGCCTTACTGTTGCAATGTGTCAATGTTCCAATTCTTTACCCTCCCACATTTTCCGACGCATAAAGTTCTGTTCAAGCGTTTGAAGCTACGACTGTTGCTTAGCAAATCCTTTAGGGGTGAAATAGTGCAGAGGATTGGTTAGCATTGGTGGTACGAAGAACAGTTTCTTTTCGATGCTTCGAAAAAGCAGTCAGGGTGATATGAGCAGTCGACACTGATTGATAAGAGCAGTCAGTACTCGGTGCTCTGGTCTGGCGAGACATTCGTCGTCAAGTCTAGGCGTACACCCTGATTTCTCTGGTGTGATATCTGGCGCTCCCTTACTATCCCAATTGCTATATGTCGTTCATTGCTGATCTCTTGTCGACAAATCATCCTCGGCCAAACAGTCCCCAATATACCCTCGCAGTATTGGCTTCTTGATGCTATCTGCACAGTCTTTGCCATCTATCGTCTCGCCTAACTGGTTCCCGAAGACTTTTGAATCCCCTGGCAGCTACAAGCTTCCATGAATGCGCTCGGCTTGACCTCCAAGGCCTCGTCATCTCTTACTAACCACAGGCTTTCTCGTACATTATTGCGTTCTGCACGGACCGTGCAACCCACTAGATTCATGAGTGTTTCCAGAATGGCACTTGCAGGAGCCAAGTTAGAATCCAAGACTGCCAAGGACTTGTCGGAAGTCACGGGCCCCGACTCGTCGTTGATCGGGCCTGGTGCTACTCCAGGTACCATTCCCTCGGATATTGACCAGGCCACTGGTTTGGAGAGATTCGAGCTCTTAGGTAAAATGGAGGGTGTGGATGTCTTCGACATGGAGAACCCCATCTTCGAGGGCGAGGGCACCATGAAGGATCCGTTCTTGGTCCCTACCTACATCGGCTACCGTTACGTTGGATGCAGGGGTAGAAATGGCGAAGAGCACAAACCATACTGGATGAAGGTCGACGAGAAAGAGAACGGAAGATGCTGGCAGTGTGGCTCTGTTTTTGCAGCCAAGTACTTGGGTGAGCCAGGCCACCACCACCATTGATTGGGTCAATACGATACATAAACGCATGCACCGCTGAATTTACGCATCAAGAAGCAACATCAACTTCAGTCCTGCCACTTGTAGATGGTGTGGTGTGCCGGTGTACGGGTCCTGGTGCACGGATCTTGGTGTACGGGGCTTGCATGATAATCAGTCACGTGCTTGCACCGTAAATTACCCGATCCAGTAAAGCTGCAAATCGCGCAAGGGGTCTGTTCCACTTTGCTTACATTTGTTACTCCTGCCTGGCCATTGCAGTCTCCGTCTAATTTCCCGTCTAGCTAGCTCTCCAGGCACCATTTAAAGATACTTTCTGACTGTCCTTCCCGCTGGACTCTTCTTCCCAAAACTGACCGTGGTTTGACCGGATCTGACCCATTGGACTAGATTTGAGTGGACCTGACCCAGGATCTGACTCAGTGGAAACCCTAGACTTGGCTCCTCCATTAATCTAGCCTTAAACCTGTCTCGGGACAGCACATCCCTTGACCTAATGGACTCTGCCAATTCGGAAGTCTTCTTGCCACAACGCAAGTTATGGACCTTATCAGGGCCCGTTTTATCTGGCCCAGCTTCCCAATGGAGATCCAGCCCGGAAATGTCGCCGCAAAACAGCATCAACTCATTTTCTGGCTACTTTCCGAGCCCGTCGCCAAGCTCTTTAGAAGATCTCCCTGAGTTTCCAAAGGCAACTCCGTTTTGTCTTAATGATTACCCGTTAGTTGCAGATTGGGAACAGGCTTTGAGCGAGCAACATCAAAGTGGAAGCGTCTCGCCATTGCAGGAAAGCTGGCAGAATGATCCACCACTGCTTCGAAAACCACTTGCTTTGGAGCGGGACACTCCTCGCATCAAGGCACCTGATCTTCGGGGCACGCCTGGATCAACAACGCCTTCGAATTCACATGTCCCACTGCATTATTCGAAACACCTGGAAAAGAAAACTCAGGGCCTTGCGAGATCTCCAAATCGTTCGACTGCTTCATCACGGAATCCGTCGAAATCTCAAGGGCATCAAGAATTTCAAGAAACAGCAAACTCGTTGAATCCGTCGAAATCCCTGATGCATTATACTGCGTTGCATAGTCATGAGAGGAGACTCCTGGACTCGAGCCCCGCGCGTGAGTCCTGTCTTGATCAATATGAAGGGCTCTTGGCCGAGTACTTGGAGCTCGAAACGCCCATTGATCTGGAACCCCCATTGAAACCCATCTCTATCAGTGACTTGGTCGACGAGTCCCAAATTGCTGAGATGAATCTTCAGGCAAGGGTTGTGCGTGCATGCAGGACCCCTGGCAGACCAACCAGAGCCCAAAAAAGCGTACCGTTGGAAAAAAAACGAAGTTGTGGGCCAGGGTTGAATCGCATCGTTCCCTCTCCGCAAGTCACGGCAGAATCCTCTGCAAACCAGAGATCCCTTCGGCACTCGGATCAAATTCGAGCCCGAGAAGACCATTTGTCCAGAGAAGAGCGTCACGAACGTGAGTTACACAGCGAGACCTCGGATAGAGAATGGGCGGCTGTGTCTGATAAAGTGGTCAGCTATATTCCAAAAAGCTCGAGCACCTCCGGGTCTGTGGTACTTCAAAGAGACATGTCTCTTGAGTCAACTGTTGAACAACTTAACATCACCCACCAAAGCTTAAGCGGGCTGGACTCAGATTTTAACCAAGACGGTGGATATGTTGGTACCCGCATGCACAGAAAGTATAACCCCGCAACCAAAAGAAGCATTAAGTGTCCGCAAACGAAATCAAAAGCAGGCAGGGAGATTAACTCGGATTTCACTAGCCGGGCGCAGGGCATCAATTCAAATGAGGGAAGTTCTTCGATTACAGAATCCCATCGTGAAGAGCCCATCTATCCACGAACTGAAGCTTCCCGAGGGGAAGATATGGAATTTGCCTGCGGGCCAGACTCAATGAGGAAAGAAACCATAAGGGAGAAGGTGGTAATGAATGAAATGCTTCGTCAAAATGCTGAAAATGAAGCTATCGCTCATATCGTCCAAGAGCGTAAGGAATTTTTCAAAAAGATCAAGCAAATAGAAAGGAAGCATCACAAAAAACAGAGCAGACTTTTAGAGCAGAATTCTCGAGGGTCTCGGGGGTTTCAAAATCATCACCATGAAGGTCAGCAAGATCATGAACAGCATGACCCTAAACATCAGGGACAGAATCATCGGGAATTTCAAGAATTTATGGAGTATCCCAAACATTCCCAATACCACGAACATCACCAACATCATCAACATCCCCAATACCACGAACATCACCAACATCATCAACATCTCCAACACCACGAACAAAACGAAAATCACGAACAAAACGAACAAAACGAACATTTTGAAATCCCTCCAGTCCAAGAAAATCTTCAACCTGTATTGCCTTCAGTATGCAATGAAAACGAATGCCACCAAAACACCCATCATCCTCAACGTCAAGTACTGTCCGAGCAAGAGATCATCTTGGCCCAACAAAATGCGCTTCGTTATGTTAGAGCGGCTGAGAGGGACCGACAAAGAGTGCTCAATTACCCTCGAGGAGAACCGCCTAAAGATGAGTATTCGGTTATAGACGAGGGCATCCCACCGTACCAGGCCCAGCTCCACCGCTACCTCGACCTCATGGCTTACGACGAGAGGTTTTCACCAGTGCTTCGCGTCAACCGGTATTTAGTGCATGGAGATGGGGAGTTGGCTGAAGCCATTGCCAAATTCAGCCGTTTCAATTTGTTACCCACGGACCTATGGAGCGTGCTGCACATTGATGAACGGGACTATGAGCGGCTCATTCCTGAACTCATCCCGTCTGACACGCCAGATTTTCAATAGGTGTACGCAATAAGCAATAAACCGCATTCTGGTCGGCCCTTGCTATTCATCTTGGTGTATCATTTATATTTCAGTTGATAACTGTGGCGGTTGGGGTTTTGGGGGTGCAAATGCATTCATAATTTTGCTTCCGTAAGCTATCCAACTGAGAGAAAAAGGCAGTAAGGCTCGCCCAACAATCAAATTGGAGTCTCATTTTCGCTTCCGCTTTGGTTTTTCAAAATGCCCTTAAAAAAGCTTAAGCTCCTGAGTTTTCAAGAAGCTCATGCCGAATTCAATCACAGTAAAGGACTAGTGTGGGGAGAGCGGGGATCGAGATTGCCTTCTAATGTGGGGTAAAAACCACGAAACCTTGGAGTTCACACTTAATATAGATCGATGAGAGCCTTGCTTCTGTGACTTCTTTTAAAAAATAAGAAAATAGCAGCCAAGTTTAGTAGTGTCTTGAACTCAGAGCTGCCCAACTAGATGTTTCCACCGACCCCACGCTTCATTAGGTCAATTCCCGGTCTGCGTACAACCGATCCAGGCCTCAGACCGAGCAGGAGGTTTCTGACCAGCTCCAGACAGTTTTGGTGCTCTCGCCAGGGATTTGTCATCTCTTGTGAGAACAAGATCTCTTTTAAGAAATCAGCATGGAAAAAAATTTCATCGAGTAAAGTGTATTGGCGGTTGTGTGGGAATAAAGAACTTTTATAGTTCTGTGTCGTTCATCAATGTAAAAAAAGCTCTTGCTTTTGTAAGTATGCCAATGTCAATGCTGGAGATCAGCATATCAATTCGACGAAGCAGTCTTGACCAAATTGAACAAAGTATTCGAAGCAGTAAAATATGTTGGTTGTGGAGGTACACAAAAGGCTTGACTTCGGATCATTGAGGCGTTTCTTTGGAAGACCAGTTCTGCATGTGCCTTGCTGTAAATCTTTTAAATAGGATATGGTGCCAAAGTAGGGGGGGATCGATGGCCTTATATATCCCTTGTCCCAAGTGCGCGTGAGATTTGGAATTGCAGCCACAAACACAAATGCAATATAAAAGGGGCACCCCCTCGAAAATATATTCCTCTTTGTTTCTCCTTTTATTATTTTTTTCCTTCTCTTTATACTAACTTTCTAATCTCTTCATCTTTGCTGCAATCCATAAGACTTTTGTGGAATAAACGGGATAACAGAGTCATGACTCACTTGACTAGTCCAACACATGTTGCCAAGCCAAACTAAAAACTTCCCCTGTGGGACTAGATTAGTTATTCTTTTCTGCATTGATTACATTTATGTTAGCTTGTGTCAATCGAGAGGCGGTCCACCTCCTGCACAATACTAAATCCGTGCACCTCTGCTTGGGACCTCGCGTGTCTCATCCCACTCAAATCAAGGCAGGTGCACAGCACAAAACAGGACATCGACCGCATACCTACTCGAGAGAAAGCTGTATAATAATCACATGTCACCCAAAGGATTCACAAAGGTTAGCGAGGGCCCCCACAAACTGAGTGAGGCGTTCAGCCAGAACCCCTACGGCCCCAATCCGGCAGACTACCTCTCGAACGTGTCTAATTTCCAGCTCATCGAGTCCACATTAAGAGAGGGTGAGCAGTTTGCCAACGCGTTCTTCTCCACAGAAACCAAGATCCAAATTGCCCGCGCCTTGGACGACTTTGGCGTGGACTTCATCGAATTGACGTCGCCGGTGGCTTCAGAGCAGTCTCGCAAGGACTGTGAGGCCATCTGTAAGTTGGGCTTGAATGCGAAGATTTTAACGCACATCCGGTGCCACATGGACGATGCAAGGGTTGCAGTGGAAACGGGCGTGGATGGTGTGGATGTGGTGATTGGCACACTGCAGTTTTTACGAGAATACCTGCATGGGAAGGACATGGCATACATTACCAACTCGGCGGTGGAGGTGATTGAGTATGTCAAAAAGCACGGCATCGAGATCCGCTTCTCGTCGGAGGACTCGTTCCGGTCAGATTTGGTGGACTTGCTCAATATTTACAAGACAGTGGACAAGATCGGCGTCAACCGCGTGGGAATCGCCGACACGGTGGGCGGAGCCAATCCTCGGCAGGTGTACGAATTGGTGCGTACCTTGAAGTCGGTAGTGTCGTGTGACATCGAGTGCCATTTCCACAACGATACAGGATGTGCCATTGCAAACGCATACACGGCTTTGGAAGGTGGGGCCAAGTTGATCGACGTGTCCGTTTTGGGGATTGGAGAGCGCAATGGGATCACGCCTTTGGGCGGATTGATGGCGCGGATGATCGCCGCAGACAGGGACTACGTCTTGTCCAAGTACAAGTTGCACAAGTTGCGAGACTTGGAAAACTTGGTGGCGGAGGCGGTTCAGGTGAACATCCCCTTCAACAATCCCATCACGGGATTCTGTGCTTTCACGCACAAGGCCGGAATCCATGCCAAGGCGATCTTGGCAAACCCTTCCACTTACGAGATCCTCTCGCCTGCGGACTTTGGCTTGACCCGATACATCCACTTTGCCAATCGGTTGACGGGGTGGAACGCCATCAAGTCTCGGGTGGACCAGTTGAATTTACACATGTCCGACGAGCAGTGCAAAGAGATTACCAATAAAATCAAGAAGTTGGGCGACGTGCGGCAGTTGAACATTGACGATGTGGATTCCATCATCAAGGGCTTTCACCAGGACAGCACGATAGACTTTGAAGCGGACATTCCGAGTTTGGATCCGGAATCATACGCTTGAGTATGGTGAGGGGGATGAAAAAGAGGGAAGATATAAGAGGGAAGATATAAGAGGGAAGATATAAGAGGGAAGATATAAATGAGGAAAAATATAAAAGAGACTACGATGTGGGAGCATGACACAAATGGCCGCGCTGCCATTATGTGCGTCCCCGAAGCTCAAGAAGTTATAATGAGAAAGAGTTACAGTGATATGGTGCTTGGGATTGATGAAGCAGGTGAGTAGGTTTGACCAGGAAACTGCCCCATGATTCTGGAGTGATTGCTAATTGTCGCAAACATTGATGATATTATATTCATGCTGATGGCTGCTGCTAATGAATGCTCTGCCGGTGGCCGCTAATGAGTGCTCTACCGGTGGCCGCTAATGACTGCTCTGCCGGTGGCCGCTAATGACTGCTCTGCCGGTGGCCGCTAATGACTGCTCTACCGGTGGCCGCTAATGACTGCCGTTGAACTGCTGATCAAAACTGGACAGGGGTCGCTGAATAGTCCAAGCCAAAGAGAAAAAGGACGGCGATTCCCGAAAGGATGCTTGTGGTTGTGCAGGTCATGATGGCCTTTCTTCGGGTCCCAGTTTCCACGGTGATACCCTGGGTGTAATCCTTCCAGTATAAGAGGCATGCACAGAAGATATTAAGAATGGAGGTGAGCGCCAATACAAGTGCTAGGGTGCGATGCTTCATGGCTCATGACTTGGCAGGTCAAAGACGCTTGCGGATTGGGGATAGGGTCAAGTCAAAGGATGGGCAGGACAGAAGGCGAGTAGCGAGTGAAAGAAGGGCAACGAAGAAGGGAATGAAGAAAGGCAACGACGCACTCTTTGGCGGAGATGGGCAAGCGCAGCCCGTTGCCGAGCCGCGCACGTGCTGGATGTCTCTGCGCGGCGTTTTACCTGCGTCCCTCGCCGTGCATGAACAAAGCTATGTTGCCTCGAAATGGCCGCGCCGCGGACGAAAACAGACTAGCAAAGCAACCAGCCTAATGGGTGCAACGGGAAGATGCCCGCCGCGAAGATTCACCATTGAGGCATGGACATCGCCAAGGATTCACCATTGAGGCATGAACATTGCCGAGGATTCATCTGGGTCGGCTTTGCCCCGAGAGCAGCCCAAACCTCCGGATTAGAAAGGGCTGGAAAGAGCAGTGCGTAAGGGCATCGCGGCGTCCAGCACGTGAGATCGGTTCCGCCGGGTCAGTGTGTGGAACGGAGTCAATGGCAATGGAGAATATTTTTGTGGCGTGTTCAGGGCCAGTGGTTCTGCTACTGTTTTTCCGCTTGCAGACCAAATCTTTGTGGCGGTGTTGTTTCTTCATTTGGTTGTTGCTGTTGGTGTGGCTGGGATGTACTGGTGTGTCAAAAACAGGTTCTCAGTGGCGGCAAAATAGGCCTCAACGCTTGCGGTGCCGCTTGGTGTTTGGGCCTTTATAGAAGCCGCTCATCTTGGGTAGAAATGTCGGTTTGAGGGCAAAGATTCCATGAAGAATGTAATAAGGCCATCATTTTCAACCAGTAAATAAACACAGGCAAAAGGAATGGACTTCTTTTAGAATGCCGTAAACGAGCGGCGGGGTTTGGAGCCCTGGCTGCTCCTTCTCTTTTTGCTTCTTTGACTATATCAGGAGTGCACCTGATGATATTCACCCGGCGTGCTTATAACGGTGGATGTTTTGTTGAAATTGGGGAACGGCACTTTACTACATCCAGGGTGACTTGCTAATGCCTGTATTGTCACCACGCCCATATAAAAAGGGACAATCGGGACTTGAGTGGATGAGAAGTTGAAAATTAGCAAGAGCCCCGAGTGAAGGAGACGCCAGTCACTGCCAACATTCGACGCTTACACAAGAGATATGATAGCTCGGGCCGTTCATGTTGCATTGCGTTGCTCCCGATTGGTTCAGAACTGCCCCGGCTTGGGTCGGTCTCGGATAGTCTCGGAAGGCACGCTCTCGAAAAAGACTCCGGATTTCTGTTCTAACACCAATGACTTCCCTGATTTGTAAGCTGTCCTTGGTCAGAAATCTTTTGATGTACCAAACACTTGCAGCTTGTAGACCAGTATCTGACAGTCAGGTTAAGGAGAGTAAATAGAGGCTCGTATTGTGAGACAACCCTCAGCATAGCCTTGGGACACCATGCGTGCCAGAGGTCGCCATACTTTCGAACCTTAAGTGAATCAGGAGCTGCAAAAAGTGGCTATGGAAGAATTTTCAAAACGGGCGAAAACCTCGCTTTATATAAAAAACCCGGTGAGAATAAAAAACCCGGTGAGAATAGCAGCCTTTCTTGTGCAGCGCCACGCGCACAGGTGCATAATCTGGATAGTTCTCTGATTAGTTTCCGTGCTTCATAAAGCGCCAACCTGCACATGATTTGGTCATGTCTACTGAAACCATCTGACCTTATACAAGAGCCTCAATGGCGCACATGCATTGCTAGGAATAGCCCTGAAGTCATTTGTATAACTAAACATAATCCTAATAATGAGTGTGGTCAACTTATTCAATCAATATATTTATACGATCTTGTTATTGCCACCCAAACCGTACGTGATAGTTTCCCATCATACGGCTTTCCCTCTAAATGTAACTATTTTGTTTATTAACTTTTATTAAAGAAAATAAATCTGTAGCTAAACTACTTTTTCTTATGGTTTATATTATGCTCACCTTTATATAATAATAGACAAGGAGATTTTCGCCACATTTACTCATTATGCATGAGTATAATTTCCAATCTTCATATTATGTTAAACATCAACTGTTAGATCCACCATGGGTAGCGCGCTACCCATGGATACCAAATTTACCTGCGACGTACGCTACAAGGGGAAATCGTCGTTACTCCCAC